>PISW01009332.1:0-62079 GCA_004023785.1 Mungos mungo | reverse complement strand
AATGAGATCTTGCCATTTGCAAGACGTGGATGGAGCTAGAATATATTGTGGTAAGGGAAGTCCACCAGAGAAAGACAAATACCGTATGATTTGACTCACATGTGGCATTTAAAGAAAAGAAACATACAAACATATGGGGGTGGGTGACAGGAGAAGAGAGGGAAACTAACCATAATAGACACCTAATGGTAGAGAACAAACTGATGGGTATTAAGCAGAGCACTTGTGATGAGCACTGGGTGTTACATGTAAATGATGAATCACTGGATTCTCCTGAAACCAATATTGTACTTACTATATGTTAAATAAAGTTTAAATTAAAAAAAAAGAAAACCCAAGAACTGCCATCACATATTCTAGATAATTCAAGTCACTGGGATCACTCTGTTGGATTACTAGATCAATTTTTTTCTCATATTTCTCATCAATGTGTATACACTCTTCGAAATAAAATTGTCATCTTGGGAAGCTGACCAATAAGAAAATCTTAATGAGAGCTTTAATATACACCAGGAAAAACACTATGAATTTTAAATGTGCTGAATCAAACTCAGAACAATACTGAAGTGTGATGGTTCACATCGTCCTGAGGGAATTACGGCACAGGTGTGACAAAGCGCATGGCGGAAACACGGTAATAAAATAGGGTGCCGAATGTCCTCACGGAGTCTCACAGAATCAGCAGCTTTGGCCTTACGTGACAGCCAGGTCCTCGTACTGTTCCTACTTCACAGATGAGGAAATGGATACAAAGAGAAGCCACCTTATCTGAGAAAGGTCAACTGTCCATTCCCCTCCTCACTTCCGGGCAACAGCTTCCACGCCGACACTGGCGAGGCTCTGAGGCGGTCAGTGCCCACTCAGCCCTCTTTTCATTTTGGGCACTTTTATAACATTTCCCTTTGACAGTTCCTCCTTTTGAAAATTCCTGGAGTTTGGAGTGTATAAAAATTCCCCTTTTGCTCTGTGAGATTAAGGTAATGGCACTGTAGGGGCTTAGGATATATTCTTCCTATTGTTAAGAGAAAGAACTTGTAATTAAGGACAGAAATAGTGGATTAGTCTTCCCAAGACCAGTCCATCCAGTAACCTCGCTTTTCTGAATTTAAACTGACCACAGTGTTCACATATAGTTAAGAGAGAAGTCTCGGGGGTGCCTCGGTGGCTCAGTCAGTTAAGCATCCGACTTCAGCTCAGGTCATGATCTCACGGTTTGGGAGTTCGAGCCCTGCACTAGGCTCTGTGCTGACAGCTCAGAGCCTGGAGCCTGCTGTTTTACCATTTCTAAGACATATTTGTTAATAAGCATTTAATACAAAAAACAAACATTTCAAAAACTTCAAAAATCTCTATAACCCCCAAACCCATGTCCCCAAACATAATCATGGTCAGCGCTGTGGTTCCTGGCCCAGACTCCATTCCAGCAGAGGCATGTCTATTCCAGAACTACTGATTCTCTTAAACTCACTCACATCTTCCAGCCCTGCTCTGTACCAAGTCTATGGTAAGTCATGGAGGATCTAAGAAGCTATCTGCCCAAATCCATGATCAATATTGATCACATATTAGGTGATAGGTATTTACTTATAATAATCTGGTCTATTCAGACCCTCCAAGTTTGCCATTATTATCTTCCCTTTCCCTCTTAGAAAGCCAACTTGGGAAAGGACTCACAAGTCCTGACAAAACCCAGACAGCACACAATTTATTCAACTACTTCCTCCTATTTGTCTGGCTCAACGGCTTACTGCCTGACCAGAGTTCATGAGTTATGTCCTCATGGTTTCAAATGTCTCAGAAAAACAGGAACCCCAGATGGACCGCCACTTCAGGGAGAGAACTGATACAAAGGGCGCAGGGTCCGTAAGTAAAGGTGGCGAGCAATGGGACAAAGTCCTTTTGTGGCGTCACTCTCACCCTTCGGTGGATACGGCTGGGCTGGAACTAAAGGGGACCAGAGTAGAGCAGAACTCCCCGCAGAGGAGCCTTGGCATCCTCCCTCTGACACGGGGTTTGGACTTCCAGGAGCTTGAAGGTTTGGGGTCTGGGCATGAGGCCAACAGAGAAGATGTGAAGGACAGGGCAAGCCTTCAGTGGTGGGAGGAATATTAGGCCCCAGTGGCTGCAATGAATCCACGCTTTCTAGCTGAGACAATACTTGGGTTGTGAGGCCATTCACTCTCCTCATACTGAGTTTCTAGAGCTTCTGAAGATGCTGGACTACTGCCTGTAGGATTCCATCTGCTGAGAAGTTCACCGGTTTTAGGTGGGGGAACCCATCAACTTTAGAGAGGGCCATCATGAGCCCCTTTCCTGACGCTCAAGGTTATGTCTACTACTCCCAGGAAATGCAGAGCCCTCAGCCTGGACAAGGCCACCACCTATCTGTCCCAGAAGGCAGGAACAGGATCCAAGCCAAGGTGGTGTAGGAAGAATAGTGAAGAGAAGTCACTTTCCTCAACGATCCATAACTCAGACTTGGACATTTTAGAGTTGTGCAGTTCTAGATTTGCCAGGAATTGGGGAAGTTTGGTGACTGGGAGTTTCCTCAAGTGTGCAACCTGCAACTAGAGGTTAGTCAGGCAGGGGCACCTCTATCCAACTTCCTTAATTAAAGGTGGAAGGAGTTCAGAACCACTTATGCCTCAGATCAGGGGCATCCCAAACTCAGTGACTGGAACCCTGACCCCCACGTATCTCCAGAGCAGCTGCCCCATAATAGAGATCTCTCTCTGCAACAGCCAAACATTCTGATGACTAAAGGACTAAAATCAATTGTCTTCAACTCGATTCAGAGAGTGCAATGGCTGATGTTCAGGGCTCTTGGACACTACCAAAGCTCCCTGAGCCATGATACACACACCCTCTGAAGAGCCCAAGATGGGTTTGTGTAAGAAGTGCCACCCATATAAAGCAGATACCCTCCAGTGTTTTCCCAAGTAGAGTTCAACATACCCGGTACGGTGTCAGGTACTTGTCTCCATAGCACAGAACGATCAGCTAGCATCTTCCAAAGCTTACAGACTCTGCAGAGGAAGAAAACTGACATTCATCTCCAAAACTAACGAGAGGCCACAGTCTCACCCCCGGTCCCTTGCTGTCCTCCTCCATGGCTACAAGGCCAGAAGGTGGTCAGATATCCTGGTCCAGTTGAATCCTAAGCTTTTATACCAGTATTTTCCCTTTTAGGGCACTGGCACTGCGACCCATGGCTCTACACCCTTCTGAGTACCTTTCTTGAGCTTCAAGGTACGTGCCCTTCAGCACAGTGAAAACACCCCTCCTCTGCACACTGGTGCATACCTGGAAATCAGAACCTCTCCTGAAGTGCACAGAAGGGAGAATGTCTTCAGCATCACAGAGACAGGCAATGCCAAGGTGATTACCAAGCTTTGCTCTCTGCCTGTTATATGCATGTACTGTGATGAAGAAATTAAATCTTTTGCCGTTTTGGGTGAGTTGAAGGGTCTGAGGAACTGGAGAGTTGTTTAAATATCTGACAGCTTGACTCTGGGTACTGTATCCTCTTATTTTCCTATGAGTCGCCCAGTGAAGAGGACAGAGCTTGGATTCAGATCTGAAAGAGAAACTCTGTATCAATGCACATCTGTGATAACCTGGGAAAGGGAGCCAATATCCAGGATGCTTCACAAGCCCCAAAAGATTCTCTATAAATACGGTTTACCAACTGAGTTATCCAGAGCCTATAAGAGAGTCCAAGGAGAGGGAAGGACGATCTGGGGAAACTAGTAATGCACTGGCCATGGGGTTAGGTCAGGTTTTGCCTTCAAGGCAAGTTTAGACTGAAATGTACAATTATGTTTTACCTTTAGAATTTTTATTCTAAATAAAAAGGACATTTTTATTCTAATAAAAAGGAAGCCTAGGGATAGCCAGGGAATCCCCATGCATATGAACAGAAAAGTCCTATGAGTGGGAAGGCAGACTCTTCCTAGGTATCACTGCGCTTTTTCCATGTTTCCAAGTGGTAGGCATCAAATAGGGACATGAGTGAATGAGAACCACAAACAAAAAGCAGCTCAGTAGCTGATTATTTCTTACATTATGAAAAATCCCATCTGGGTCCCACCACCTTTCCAAACATCCTCCGTGAACAGTCATTGTTTTGAGCCAGGAAGAGGTCCTCCTATAGGACAACCCTGACATTTATGTTTCTGCACACTACCACCATGAATTCAACGGGTCTAAGAATTCAACTCCATGAAAATGCCATGAAAAAAGTAACTAACACAGTAGCTATTAAAAAGGAAGATGTAGGAGTAAAAAAAGAGTTGAATATTAATATTCAAAGAATCCTTTGCCTTGGAGCAAAACATCCTTAAAAGTTATCCAGTAATTTAGTAATGGTAGACAACAAATTATTAAAACCCTTAAAAATAGGACTTCGAAGCAGAATTATAAAGATGAAAGACATTACAAGAGAAGAAGGAAAAATGACCTGGTGAAGCTCCAAAACTTCCAAAAATAAAATAAAAAATCACTTAAAAGCGACCACATTGGGAGATAAAAAAAGTAACAGACACACTGCTGAAAAGTCACTCATTAATGTCACAGACAGGCTTAAAATGAGCAAAAGGAAAAAGGAGTAAGTAAAAGCCACTGAAAACGGTGAAAGACAAGCCTGTAACCTAGAAAATCCATGTTACTGGTAAAGACAACAAAGGAAATAATGGCAAAAAATAATTTCATGAATTATTTCAATAAAGAAGTTTTAGAACATACAAAAAAGGAATTTGTGAGTGTGTGAAAGTGCAGTTTTTGGAAAAACATATATAGAGCAATACAAAATAAAAGTAGCCCCAACTCCAGCAAGTCTGTAATTCATAGATGAAGAATGATCTGACAAATGAGGTATAAAAGGACATTCACTGAACAAAATGTGATCATGGGAATGCCCCACAATCTTCAGGGGAACCAACTGTGACTTTAATCTTATACCCAAGTAAACTCTTCCTCAACTATCACAAAAGATAGATTTAGGGAAGATTTGTCTGGGGGGGGGGGGCGCCTGAGTGGCTCCGTTGGTTAAGCTTCCAACTCTCCTGATTTCAGCTCAGGTCATGATCTTGGATCAGGTCATGATCTCGCAGTTCACGAGTTTAAGCCCCACATCAGGCTCTGTGCTGACAGCTCAGAGCCTAGCACTCGCTTCAGATTCTGTGTCTCCCTCTCTGCCCCTCCCCTGCTCATGCTGTCTCTCAAAAATGAATAAACATACATATATACATACATAAAATGTAGCTATATAATAAACTTTAGAATCAATACAACCTATTTAACAGTTCCAAGTTACCCATTTATTCACATAACAGCCGTACTAACCACCAAGTTCCCACCTAACCAGGAATAGTGACACATCTTTGGTGACTTTAGGAAGGGTGATTACACAGCTCAGCCCCTCCCTAGCGATCTCTTAAAGAGCCCCTGGGAAGAACCCCTCTGCATCTTTCTTAGAGCACTGCTAGCCATTAAGACTTGCCAGCCCTTCCCAGGCTATCTGGAGACAGCTGCTGAGGTCTGAGGTGCAATATTTGTTTTCTCCATACCAAAACCCTGTTCTCCAGCAGATGTGTCAATAAAAATGTCTGGTATCTATCCCCATTCACCTGTCTTTCCTTTTCTTTCAGAACTGCGGTCTGGAAAAATGATGTTATTAAGTGAGCTCCCTCAAACCCCAACACCAGCGACGGGCCAAGTGCCTCCAGGTGGTAGGGAGAGAGCGGGTTACAGGTTAACCAAGAAAGTCTTGCCTTCTTGCCTCTTACTGGAATGCACAGACTGGAAAACAAAGGCACAGAGTACAATAGCTTCACATATGAAGGAAGTATAAAATCAGAACAACTATACCTTTCAAATTAATACTGTAAATGGGAAAACCTATCATCTCATTTGGTCACAAATCAAAATCCAACCTTTTGTAATTTTTAACATCTGGTATATCCAAAGCTATTAAGAAAAGGTGAAAATAGAAGGAAGTTTATAATTATTCTAGAATTTCATATATGAAAGTGTCATGCTCTCAAAGAGAAGATCTCCTTTTACAGTGCACGACAGTGTCTGAATAGAAAGGGCTTGTGACCAGGATGGAGGAAAACCTCAGTTTTCAAAAAAGGAATCTGCAAGGTCCCTATACACAGTAAGACCAGAAAATGTGGCAACCATAGAAGACATGAAATGACAACTAAAAATTAAGTGGAAAGTCTCTCTTTTAAATAAAATTAGCATAATATTTTTGAAAGGTACATTATGAAACACAGTAATATTTGAATGTATCATATAAAAGTAACAATGGAAATAAAGCAATATTCACAGAAAATGTAATCTTAAATATTTAAATAATTAAAGATTAAAATAAATGATATAAGCACCTGCCTCAAGAAAAGAAACAAAATGAAAAACTTACTTGAGGAAACCCAAAAAAGGGAATAGGGAGAAGTAGAAATTACTTATAAGCCCACAAAGTCCAGTAAAAACATGTAGATCAACGTGTTCAGTGGAACCTGAGGTGATGAAGGAAGTGCTCTGTTATCTACATTATCCAACACAGCAGCAATGAGATCTACGTCATTACAGGACACCTAAAATCTGGGGCGCCTGGGTGGCTCCATCGGTTAACTATTCAACTTTGGCTTAGGTCATGATCTCATGGTCCAGGGGTTTGAGCCCCGTGCCAGGCTCTGTGCTGACAGCTCAAAGCCTGTAGGCAGCTTTGGATTCTGTGCCTCTCTCTTTCTCTTCCCTTGCCTCAATCATGCTTTCTCAAAATTAAATAAATGTTAAAAAAAATTTTAAAAAAACATCTGAAATCTGGCTAGCATTACAGAGGGTCTTAAGTTTAGTTATTTAATTTTAATTAATCTAAATTTAATAAGTACACTCACTAGTGGTAACTTTATTGGACAGCACAGATCTAAAATCTTGGAGTAGGCAGTCTAAATAATGAAACAGATTAAAGACAAAAATGGAAAAAGGACACACATAAATAGTCAAAAACAGGACATGAGAATGGGGGAGTAATTCCTGATGAGAGTAAAATTCAGATTTAAGATGTCCCTTTGGTATGACAAATGTCTAAAGACAGATACAGTAGGGAACCAGACACCCTGGGATTCTATGGACACCAACCTCAAATTCCCTGGGGGGAAATCTGGGCTTGAAAATACGATGGAAGCTGAACAAATATGAAAATCTGCAAATATATTACGATGCAGCAAACATCAGCTACGTGACTAGGATGAAGAAGAGAGTGTTAGGAGACTTTCAAGAGCATGTTAAGAATTTATTCATTGATTATTCAAATGGGAAGCCAACCTTATACTTTATTTTGTGGCTAATGGAAAGTAAATAAAATATTAATACAACCACAATGTAGTAGATAGTTTCATCGCCATCTCATTCACAACTGAATTATACATTTAAGTGGAATTCCTATGTCTCCAGAGAAAATCTTGTGGCTTAAAATTTCTGCCTCCCACAATGAAATAATTCCAGCAGAGAGCACAGTAAATATTCCACTGTATCTCAGGTCATTTTGGTCATCTCTCAAAAATACCTGGCAATCCTATTAGGTTTTACATGCCATTTCCGACTCCCATGCAAAATAAATGCTATTTCAAGACTTAGCTATGGCAGATGAATTTCCATAGGCTTGACTTTCCTCTTTCATTCATCAAATGGTTGGCAAATTTCACAAATAAGGTAGGTAATTTTGGAGGTGGATGCTTTCAAATGTTACATTTTATTATTATTTTTTTAATGTTTATTTTGGGAGAGAGGGAGACACAGAATCTGAAGCAGGCTCTAGGCTCTGTCAGCAAAGAGCCTGACACAGGGCTCGAACTCACGAACCGTGAGATCATGACCAGAGTCGAAGTTGAATGCATAACCAACTGAGCCGCAAAGGCGCCCAACTGTTAAATTTTAAAGTATTCTTGCACTGGTATCTAGTGTTTATGCCATCTTCCCCGTAACAGGGGAGGAATAACTTTTCATCTTAGCTAGGTTACCTCCAACTTTATGTTTGGGTCCTGTTATTTTCTGCCATAGCACGAATTTATGTTATTACTTACAAAATAACAGTAATTCCCAATACTCTCTACTTGATCTATCCTCCTAGCACTTAAATGCTACAGTATCTTCCAATCTTGATTGGATTAAAAATCTTAAAGAAAGCAGGGGCACCTGGGTGGCTCATTGGTTAAGTGACCTCCTGATTTGGGCTCAGGTCATGATTTCATAGGATTCCTCAGCTCAGGAACTGAAAAGGGCATGTGAAATCTTCTTTCTCGGGCAGGATCAGTCTTGAGAAGTCACTCCTTCACTCCTGAGTGGGGAGATGAGTGTCGGGGCTTCGGAGCAACACAGCACTCCCCTGTACTGTAGCCACACACAGGAGAAGGAATTCACTGCCCCGCTGCTGCTCACTGACATAACGGGGATTCGGGAGGATTCAACTCCTACGTGAAGGTCAACAGATGGGTTTTTCCGCTCGTCTTCAGAACCCTCTCCTATCCAAGTGAAGCCCACACGTTCCGCGGCAGCAGTGCGTCTTCACACTGGACTCATCATCTCTTGAAGACACAGACCTCAGTCTCGGCTAATACCTGCTGAGCACAGAGACTTTGATTTTCTCTGCTCCTGAGCTTCTCAAACTCTCTCCCGTTCCTGGACCCCTAACTCCCCAAAGAGCACTCTAATTCCTTCTATAGGCTCCCCTCACAGAGCCAAAGCACTTCCTCCTTCCTCCTCCTTGGAGAGATACTTTTGTTCTATATTTGGCTAAAAATTCCTGGGCCCAGGGGCGCCTGGGCAGCTCAGCAGGTTGGGCATCCAACTCTTGACTTGGCCTCAGGTCCTGATCTCGAGGTTTGTGGGATCGAGCCGCATGTGGGCTCTGCACTGACAGCAGTGGAGCCTACTTGGGATTCCCTTTATACGTCTCTCTCTGCTTCTCCCCTGTTCACACGGGCTTATGTGCTCTCTCTTGCAACAAACTTAAAAAAAAAAGTCTGGGCCCTTCCATGGCAAGCTTACTTCTGACCCCTGCATGTGCACTGAGGCAGGTGAAGAGCTAAGGAGGAGGGGCGCCTTGGTGGCTCAGTCAAGTAAGCCTCCGACTCCGGCTCAGGTAATGATCTCACAGTTCAGGAGTTCAATCCCCACATCAGGTTGTGTGCTGTAAGCTCAGAGCCTGGAGCCTGCTTCAGATTCAGTGTTTTTTGCTCTCTCTGCCTCTCCTTGCTCATGCTCTGTGTCTCTTTGTCTCAAAAATAAATTAAAATTAAAAAAAAAAAAGAAGTGTTGAGGAGGAGAGGCCAGAACTGCCCTCACAGGAATCACATGGCCTGGATGGGAGAGTGGCAAGGCTTGTGTTTCACTCCTACCCCTACAATTTAGAGATCACATATCGTACTCCTGAGCAAGAGCCGCTTCTCTTTCATGGTTTTAATCACAACCTCAAATGTTTAATTCCTCTTTTCCTGAACATATTAAACTACCAAAAAATATGTAATCAAGACCTAATTAGTAGCTCTGAAAAACATGGAAGAAGATCAGCAATAGAAACAGCTGAGTAATTTACCTAATTATGAACAGATGGGCTGTCTCTCAACAAGGTTCCACAGTAATCCAACTCATCCTTGGTCATTTTCAGAGAGAGGACAAAGGAAATATATACTTACTTGACTGGGAACTAGTTCACAACCCACTAGGTTAAAAGACCACATAAGAAGAGAAAGAAGATGTGGAATATTAGACTAATTGGTTAAAACTAGGTTTTGACTGTAAATATAAAAAATTACCAATATCCTTATCAAGAGCACATTGAAAAGTGTACAATTATTTACTAAGCACCAGATTACTTTCAACGTACAATAACAGACTATAAAACTATCAAGACCTCGTCATCTGAATCTGACACAATCCATTTGAAAGGGAATGTAAGTTGGAAATTAAAAACAAAATTCTAATGAATTGGGGATCTACCCTTCTTCGGCCCCCATTGCTACTGTTGTTCGACTCCCCCTCTACTGTTCTCTTCCATCTCTCTGATCCTTTTTTTGTCACTCCCATTCATTCCATTGCTTCTAGCTCATGTCAGGCTCTCACTCCTAAATGGTCTTTCAAAGCCCATCGGACCCACTTCCCTTTCCACAATTTCACAGCTGCTTTTTATCATTACTCTCCTCGGCTGCATCGTCAGGGTTCGACCTGGTGTCTCTCTTTCCCCTTATTGCCCCGTCCCACCTCCACATTCACAGGAACAAAATGAAGATGCTCCTGGCCAGGAGAAGCACACTTTCTGGTGGCTCGTTGGGAATGTAAACACAACCTGGCAGACACAGCCAGCAGGATGGGATGGGACAGAACAAGGCGTGTCACAGGACAGCGACGGTGAAAGCCCCAGCAAGGGACTGGGCCTCCCTGAGGAACTGACTGTGGAGAGCCCAAAGACCAGCAGGGCCGGCCCCGGAAAGACGCGAGGCAAGGGGGAGAGGGACTGAGGAGAGGGCGGGGGTCTGCAGGATCCGCGTCTGGAGGGCAGGACTTCCTGGTGCTGCCCCTCGGTGCCGCGAAGGACGAGAAAGCACCTTGCGAGTGGGGACTCGACACGTGCGGGGTCGGGGGGTGGAGCGTTGGGCGAGAGGTGCAAAGGAGGAGGCAGAAAAACTGGGGCGGAGACGCCCTGGGAGCCAGTTTACCGGAAACAGACGCGGATCCAGTGAGGCAGCACAGCGTCTCCCGAACAGGCCGGGCTCCCCGCGGGCGGGACTGGCAGATGTGGGGATCCTACAGTTCGCGAGTTCCCGGACTGCGGTGTGGAGGACGCAACGCCGAGGGCGTCAACGTGCCAGGGACAACGCGAAACGCGGAACCAGGCTCCAGAATAGGAGCCCTTCCATCCGGGAAATCTACTTCCGGGTCGGCCGGAAACGGCGAGCTCGGATGGGCGTGGCCTGGAAGGCGGGATCTCGGCCTGGGCTCGTGCAGGTCTCCGCCCCGCCCCCTGCGCGTTTCCGCTCTGCACACACTAAGGTAAAAGCTTAGCATTGGGGGCGCCGGTAATACCGAATGCGGCGTTTCCATCGCAACAACGCGAGAACGTGCCTGAGTCTCGCGGGCCTGGAGGGGCGTTCGGGTCACGGGGACTCCCGTGCGACGGTGTGGGCGGGGCCAAGGCGTCTGCGGCTCCGCCTATCAAATTGTGGTTTCCTTTCCGCTGGAAAGAGTACTCACCTCTGTGAACCGTGAAATTTCACCTGGACCCGGCGGAAGGTAGCCTCCGTTTCAATTCCCTGTACGCGGAGAGGCAGAGACACACCTGCCCCAAGATTGGGCCGTGGGGAGGGTCGGCTGAGGCCCGCGTGTTACTGCGCGGGACTTAGGAAGGTTTACAAAGTTGAGACGGATGTGCAGGACATCCTGCAAGTTGCCAGTTACTTTTTCCTAAATCTTTTGTAATTTCACATTTTTCTGTATCTTTATTACAGAAGTACTACTCGGAAGGGCATTTTTAATTTTGAAAAATCAGCTTTAAAAAAAAAACCTGTATTTTATTTTTCTGTCTCCAAATATTTTATGTCAAGTATGGGCAAGTATTAATTTTTCATTATTTCCGTATACATCTCACTGAAATGTCTCTTTTCTGACAAGGACACTAAAAAGCATAGTTAAAACTGGATTTTCAGGGGTGCCTGGGTGGCTCAGTCGGTTAAGCGTCCGGCTTAGGCTCAGGTCGTGATCTCACGGTTCATGGGTTCCAGCCCCGCGTTGGGCTTCGTGCTGACAGCTAGCTCATAGCCTAGAGCCTCTCTTCAGATTCTGTATGTCTCTCTCTCTGACCTCCCCTGCTCGTGCTGTGTCTGTCTCTCAAAACTAAATTAAAAAAAAAAAAAATCTGGATTTTCAAATTTTAGTTTCCTCATTTACTCGCTTACTAAATTGTCATGGAAAATATGTGAGTGAAAATCTTAATCTGTTTCCTTTGTAAATTCTGAAATTCATGCTAGAGGAAATTTGGCAAGACTAAATCCCAACTATGCAGGCTGCAGGATTTTTCAAAGATTATTTACAGAGAAGAACCTTTCTGGTTTTCTTGTGACACCAGTTTCTCCAACTTTTACGTGTTTTTAAGTACTAAGTTTTTGGACTCAAGTGGGCTTAAGTTCTGGAAGAGAACATTCTCCTAGGCAGGGCAACAGTAAACCCCGTGGGGTTTGTATGGAGGGTTGAGGAGCCCTGCCCACATCCCTTCTGATCCCAGGGAAGAGGTCACTTACCCTGAGCTCACCTCATTCCTCTCACATTGGTGAGGAGCTGGACACATTAAGGAGGCATCCAGATGCATGAATGTCTCCCCCATTTAGTCTTCCTTCATCCCCGTCTCTTTACATGGAAGTCAAGTGATGCAGGTCCACCAGGGTCAGCCATCCAGCCTCCAGCTACCTCCTCCGTCAAATCTTCTGCGCTCTGCTTTATACATAGAGTGCTTCTGGAGGCTGGAAATCGACTGAAGTGATTTTTCTTGGGTGCACATGTTAATGTGTATTATTGGGAAGCACCTTATGAAAAGGTGAGCCAGTAAGATGAGGTCTTCGTAAACCAAGGTCTTCCCACACCTCTGAATCTCTTTCCTCGGCTGGGAATTCGATCCCATGAAAGCTGAGGAATGAAGAGGAAAAAAATGAGACTACACTGAAGTATAATTTCTTCTATTTCTGTTTTCATTATATTATTATTACAGTGAAAAAACATTTTCCAGGCATCCCTTAGAAACACAACTCCATTTAATCCTAATGGCTGTAGACTGGAACTTTGATGAGGGTCTCTCTGATGGCCTGATGGGTAGGTGGCCCGTCTAAAGTGGAACGTCTGTGCAGGGGAGCCCGTGCCCACATCATCCCAGGGATGAGGATGCCTTCCCTCCTGGGGGTGTCTCTGGTTCTAGTACCTTTGCCCATCAAGCACCCTGAATGTCCTAACATCTGAGAGCCTCCAGCTGAGAGCAGAGATGAGTCAAACTAGGGAGCTCCTGTGGAAAAGCAGTTGTTCTGTTGGGTTTAGGATGGTGGAATGAAGGAGCTTAAGCTTGGAGATTGTGATTCCCTTGCGTGGGGACGTGAGCACACAAGGGGGCGTAAAGTATGAAGTATGAATTTGGTGTCCCCCAGTGCTGAGACATCTGTTAGCCTTTTGTCCTGAGATTCTGCGGAGACCTTTGGAATGCTCAATACCAATTGTCTCATTGCTTTCATGATGAAAATATGTTCATGTATGGGCGTGTATATGAAAACTCTAACCGTATCATGTTGAAAGTGAAGAGAAGAACCCAGAGGTAGAAAGTGGAGGCTGAGGAACACAGTGAGTTTGTGATGCAAATCCATTGGCTGATGACCCTGACATCCAGAATCAGTTACACCCTTCAGAGGCCCCAGGGCTCTGTGTCCATGGCATCTCAAGTCATGCACGGGGCAACACAGACTCAACCACAGACACCAGGTTGTTCTCCTCTTCATTGCTATGTCTCTGTTCAGAATCCTCAGAGAAGGGATCAGAATGTCAACGTACTCATGACTGCTGTTTGACTCACAGATTGAACCCCGGCTGTTGAAAGCTCCCCACCCCTTCCCCTGTCCTTGGAATGTATGTTCTGCTCACTGTTCCCATACTAGAAGCCACTTCAAGGATGCAGCTTTGAGAGAGCAACATGTTGAGACCATCTGATGGTAGATGTGACTGAACCCCTTCAAGTCCTCTATGCAAAGATTCTGGTGACTGGTATTCAGATTGACTCATTTTGCAGCTGCCCAAGTCATGCCTCACATGTAAGTTCCCTTTGCTTGTTACACCTGTAACCTACCACTCTGGAGGGGTCTGCTTTTTTTCTTTGGTCTTTCCCTGACCTCCATGTATGGGGGCCCCCTTCAGATTTTACCCAGGAACTCCTGAGGTTGTGAGCCAACAAACCACTGGAGGGTGGGTCCATCGTTTGGGGATTAGTGACCTTCTATGAATAGGAGGAAGGATAGGACTCTGGGAGGTAATTAGGTGCTCCCTGAATCCTTCCCTCTTCAATCCAACAGTCCCCTCCAGAGCACCTGAGGTTGGATGCTGTCCCCTCAGTCACCCCTGGTCACTCTCCTCAGAGGAGGAGGAGACCAGAAGGTACCATACGTGGACACAACAGGATATAGGGACAGTGTTCCTCAGAAAACTTTAAGACATGAGGACTCTGACCACGAGGGGCTGGCTTCCCAGGAGGCTGGAGTGAGGGAGCTACTTGAGCCTCGGGCTCCACCAGTCACTGTCTAATCTCCAGAAGCCCATTTGGAGGGACTGGTCTGGAACACGGCTGGGCAGTAGGGGATGGGACACAGTGCAGACCTGGACAGTACCAGGTGAGGGCTCCCAAGGGGAGCATGGAGGCCAGGGATTGGCATCCAGAGAAGTGCCCTCATGGTCTTTGGGACTAAATCCATTACAATTGAAGGGATAATGGAGAGTCTGTACAGTCCCCCGGCTCATACTCCACTGGTGGTCTGGAAGGGGCTGAGACTCCATTTATTCGAGGGATTTGGCCAAGTCTGGATGGATGGGTATCTGGGCAGATCTCTCACCTGGGGCCCAAATGCTGAGTCTGGAGTCCTGGCCCCATTTCTGTGCAGCAGGACATGGGCTGGGATGTGGAAACTCTGCTTGTTCCTGGGGACTGAGGAATGGTGGGCTGGGGAACATCACGAGAGCCGACATCAGGCCTGCTGTCTGCTACCTTGACAATGACGGTAGGGTCCTGGCCAAAGTATCCGGCATGTGGCTGGGGGGCTCAGTGACAGCCATTGCCTGTATTTCATTTTGTCCATGAGGTAAGGAGAAGGTCATTTCACGTCATTGCTCGGGAGAACACCACAGGGAAGAGGACCTCATGGCAGGTTTCTTGACAGGCAGCTGACTTGTGACAACAGCTTCCAGGGCAGATTTCTTCTCTGTTGTGTGCAGGCACATCCACCTGCTGTAGGAGAAGATTCTTTATGTATAATATATACCAGGATCTCCTCTGAATCAAATTGAAAATGGGAATAAAATAAGGCATGGAACATAAAACATTAAATTTAATAGTAAAAGAAATATGAACGATCATTTTAGTATGAAAAGCAAACAGCCTCAATGCTGATTGGGAAAACAGATATAATACTAACTTGACACAATTTCTCTATCAAATTGGAAAACATCAAAGTTCTTAATACCGTCTTTTGTTCATTAGAAGCAAGCTCTTTCCTACACTGTTCTAGGGAATGGACACAGCTATTGCTCTTTTGAAGGCAGTTTGATGAATAATGTGTTTTGATGGACACTTTGGGAATATTTATCATAATTTATAAGTTATTCTTGTATACAGGATTACCATATGGAGAGATCTGCTTAACTCATTTCCATATAATCTAACTATGGGGTCCAATCACACTTGATTGCATTCTCTTGAAATAATATGCAGTAATCGCTCACCATTGACAAGCCTTGAGAAATGTTAATATATACTTGTGTAAACTGCTAACAATATATATTTTATGTGAGTAAAAACATTTGTACATTTGTTATACACTTTCTTTTTTTAATATTTATTTATTTTTGAGAGAGAGAGAGAGAGAGAGAGAGAGGGAGAAAACAAGCAGAGGAGGGGCAGAGAAAGAGGGGGACAGAGGATCCAAAGCAGGATCTGAGCTGTCAGCACAGAGACTGACATGGGGCTCAAACTCAGAAACCAAGAGATAGCAACCTGAGCGAACATCAGACACTTAACCGAATGAGCCACCCAGGCTCTCCTGTTAATACACTTTGTTTCATTCTGCACCTTCCCTTCTGATTCAACCAATTGTTCCTGAAAAAATCTCTATGGTGACCCGTGTAGCTCTGATCCATTCAGGCCCACCGAGGTTTACTATTTATTTATGTAGATGCATTAGGGTGTTCTTTTCTAGCCCCTTGTTGGCTGACATTTGTATAGTTTCAACAGAATTTTAGCCATGGGTATTGCCGGGCCAATGTCCTTGTTAATGTGAACAGAAACTAAGGACCAGGATGCCTACACTATCACGCTCAGGCATTTCTGCACAGACTCCAATTCCAAGCATTACTGTTACCCTTAATGCTTTGATGCTCCTCTCCTGATCCTCTCCAGCTGAGAAAGCCCAGATGTGTCTGTTCCTGCATCTCAGTGTGTCACGGGGTGGGGGAGGGTGGCGGGGGATACAGGCAGGTGTGAGAGGTCCTGAAGAACTCATAAAATTCTGCAGTTTGCCTGAAGGCTGATCGCCAAGTTGCTTCAAGTGTAGCACACTCCTTTTCAGCTCTCCAACAGGGACCCGTGATATTTCCAGAGCCTCAGGTTGGGCTGAAAACACTGCTACTAGGCCTCAGTTGTCAGAAATTTCAGATTCTGGGCTCTAGGCTGATGCAGACAACTCTGAGGAAGCTCCTGGCCACAAGTTCACCATCTCCAGCCTTTTCAGGGGGACAAGAGCAGTTCCTACCTCCACGAATGTATGTGGAAAAGGCTAGTGGCCCTGGAGGGCTAAAGATGCCCACCTTGGGTCATCACAGCCAGGACAATGTGTTCCTGGTCCCGACACCCCTCACGGTGTGGCACCTGCAGGGATGGTGGGTGTGTATGTGGGGGTGGGGGAGCCCTCAGTAATCATCTTTACTATTCATTTAATGAAAAGTGGCAGATGATTTTTTTGTGAGAAGTGGAAATTGGAACAACTTTATAAGATATTAATACCATGTAGCCTCGATCATGGGAAAAATTATTCCTGACTCATTTACATTTCCATGAAAGCCTCCATTATTAATGCAGGGGGTCTCTTGCTCCTAATTTTCAAATAAACCATTTATCTACAATCTCTCTAACCACAAAAGTCTATGAATTCAAAATCCTCTTTATATAGAACATAAACACATACTCCCCTCATTTCTGAATGCATATAAAACCAACTTGTCTCCAAATACGGAATCCCAAATCTGACCAAGGCCAGGCGACGTGCACACATGTCTGTAACCCCAGATACACACACTTACCCCATAGACCCCCCAGATGAACCACAGAATGTGTAATAAACATGCCTGAAGCTATGCAGACAGCCCAGCTCCTTGAGAATGCCCCATTGAACTTATTTTGACAATTGCCAAAAACTGAGCTTACTTTGACAACACTAAATACCAGTAGAAAATACGTGAAAGCAAAAGCCCTACCCACACATCACACAAATACATTCCCAGTACAGTTCTTCCAGGTCACCGAACATGGGTTGCATGTCGCAAAAACAGAAACGCCCTCTGCCCATCATCAGCTGACTTTTCTCACACCAAAATGGCAAATCCTCAGACCCAGGAATAAGACCCATCCTCTTCAGAAATCCTGCTGTGCAGACCTACAGCCCCAAACCCGGCGCACACACATGCACACTGCATGCGATGTCCCATAAACACAGGCAGAAAGACAGTGCCCCCACCTGTCTAGACAACTGTGAACCACGTCACACATTATGTCCTATGTATGAGCTCGCCCTGGAATATTGTCTCTGCTACCTGCAGGCACAACGCAAACCTTCTGTCTTCACTTCCTCATCCACAAGTAACTGTGTGTGTGTGTGCATGGTCGTGTGTCAACACTTGGACAGATTACTGGGATACATCCAGAGACTTGTTACTCTTCCTGTCACGCCTGGAACTCTTCCCGACACAGGAATTTGCCGGTGTGCACAGGTGGCAGTGGGTTGAGCAGGTGGTTTTCCCATTCAGGGTTTCCCGAGCTGCATTTTGATTAGTGAATCACGACAACACTGGAAGGCAGGGGGAATTCTACTTTCCCGAGGTTGGATACAGGCTCTGGCTGGGATTGTTCTGGAGGAATTTCCACTGGGCTAAGGCATATTCGTTTGGTTTCGGTTTCTTCCGCTTGCTCCTCCAACTCAAGAACTTTGATGCAGGAGTCTCTTGCAGGTAACGGAATTGTTCCTTTCTCTCTGGAAGAGCAGTGGAGTTTTTCGCCTTCCTCTAGACTCTCCCCAGATTTTTGCAAGTTCATTTCTGAGTTCAAGGAGCCACCACTGTACACATTTTATTTGCACAAAGGGTGTCCTAGGACTGCACAAGCCTCTGGGAGTCTTCTAAGTACTCTCAGGTGTGTAAGGCTGGAGCTCTCCTGCACGTCTCGGAGAGGGCTACCTGGCAGCCTGAGCAACCTCGGAGTTTTCGAAGTCCTCTAAGGAGGCCCCGAACCACAGGTGCTGGCCTGTTTTGCCCCCTGCTGGTGGAGAAGTACGGGATGATGCCCTCCAGCGGGCTTTGGTGAACACTGGTACGGAGATCCCTCTACCATCATGGGGCTCGGGAAAGCCGGATGGCAGCAGGCCAGCCAGGGGGTGAGATGTGATGGAGAGCTGGGGGCTTGGTGCCCCACGTAAGCAGAGCCTCTGAGACCTGGAGGGGGCCACGTGGGGCTGGTCACTACTTCCTCATTGGGACCGCTGCCCTGCCATCCATGTGGCAAAACTACTGAAAGCCTCTGAATGGCCTGTGGCAGGCAGGAGCTGGACCAGTGTCCCTTATATTGATAAGTAGTAATGCGTCCCAGAGCTGGTGCACGAGGCCCCACGTTCACACGTGGCCTCATGTGGTTTGTTTCCTTGTCCCTGCTACTGCTCTTCGTTGCCCTCACAGACCACATTTCACAGTGCCGTCCTAGGACTCTGCCTCCGGACTCCTCGATGGGCCCCGTATCCGTACACTGTCAGACACTCAGAGAAATCTGTTCTCAGTCTCCATGTCTTTAGTAATATCTTCATTAGAATGACTAATATTTGTGTCATGATCATCACTGGGATTGTTATTGTTACTCACCATATATTATTATGGTTCTTACCGTGAATATCGTGTGTGATTGTTATGTCATGTTGTATAAAGTTTCCCAGTTCGTGGGGCACCTGGGTGGCTTATTTGGTTAAGCGTCCAACTTTGGCTTAGATCGTGATCTCAGAGACTGTGAGTTCGATCCCTACATTGGGCTCTGTGCTGACAGCTCAGAGTCTCAAGCCTGCTTCAGATTCTGTGTCTCCCCCTCTCTCTGCCCCTCCCCCACTAGTGCTCTGTGTCTCAAAAATAAAATGAAAACATAAAAAAAATTAAAGTTTCTCAGTTTGTGAAGGCTGTCCAGTCTACTGGCGATGGTTAGAAAAGCAACCCGGAGACATACACAGACCGAGCGCCTTGAGGCTCCTGATGTCCTGCTGGTGCTGGTTCAAAGGACGGGCCCCTGAAATAGTTCAGGTTCCTTCTGGACGCAAGCACCTGCCCATTCCAGCAGGGGAGACTTGGAAAGAACACCCTGGTCTTACTTTAGGCTCTGGAAAATATTAGACCCGCCCTCCACATGCCGGCAACTCTATATGCAGCCCTGCAGGCCCTAGAGAAGGCTTCCTTGCGTCCACTGGGCTGCCGACAATTTTTCTAAGAAAACTCAGGTCCACATGTCCCTTATGCCAGCTGGCATGCATGGTGAACAGTTTCTGTTGCCCAGCTGAGATCCCAGGGGGAATCCGCTCAGGGCCCAGAACCACTGCTTTGTAGCTGGAACATCAGCAAAGGGCCCACCTGCTCACTGGAGTCTCTGCAAGAGTTTCTAAGACTGTCCAGAAGCCCATGGATCCACCACTACAGGCAAAGGTCACTTACACAGTGCTTCCCAGAATTCCTGAGCATCTGGACATTTTTTAAGCCAGGGATGGCTGGAGCAATACGAAAAGGTACTGAGTGGGTGACTGGCCTGCTGGATCAAACTCAGAATCTTCTAGGAAAGCTGGGAACCACTGGTTTTGGCTGTCCCGTCACTGCAGGTTGGGGAGAATGGAGAGTGACCCCTTCCAGCAGCCTTTGGAGGAGACACAAGTACCCAGATGTCCCAGCCATGAAGGGCCACATGAGCGCAGACAGCAGAAGGGCAGCCAGATGGTTGGGGATGACACAATGCTGGGGGCTTGTTGTCTGTCACTTTGGGCTTCTGGGTGCCATATGTGGGTCTGGATCCCTGCCTTCTTGGGACAGAGCCCTGCCCCATCAGCCAGCTGTCTCATGTCCCCAAAGCTCTGGGTGTTGGTTGGCATGGAGGCTCAGGGCTTGGGGTTCCGTTCAGGTTCCCCGTGTTTGCACACACCTACCTCCCAGCTGATTTTCTTATCTTCCTGGCTGTTCCTCTCTGCCTCCTGGGACACCAAACTACCCCCTGAGGCCCAGTATCTGTACCTGTCATTCACTAAGGGAAATCCATTTCCTATGTCCCAAGTCAATAGGTTTAGTATTATTGTCAATATAGTCAATAGGTATGAGTGTTAGTATCACAATGCCTGTCATCATTGTTGATAGCCATCGGTTTTCATCATGACCATTGTTATGACTGGTTATAATTGATTCTGTCTTACAGCACTGCATATAGCTTCTCTATTCAGGAAGGGTGTCGAGGTGCTGAAGATGACCACAAGGGTCCCCCACAGACACCCTTTTTACAGGACAAGCTCCTGAAACACCCCCCTCCATCCCCTCCAGTGGCAGGCCCTGACCTGAGGTCACCTGGAAGGGCACCCTATGCCCTCCTGAGATCTTAGACAATTTTACAAGTCCCCTTAGGGGCCTAGCAATGGCGTTGGGCAGCCTTCAAGCCTCCACAAGGATATCTTTGGCCAGTGAGAGCCACGAAAAACTACTCTGAGGCAACCTAGGGATCCAGCAATCCCCCTCCTGCTGGCATGAAATGCAAGTCTGGGGGGGGGGAGCACAGAGACCCATGATGATGACCCGCACAAGGTACCGTGGCAGCCCGCCTCTTGCAGGATGGTCTGTGTCAGCTTGGGACCCCAGGGAATTGCTACCGCCCCACATGGAGGCCCAGGGACAGCTTCCGAGGTCTGTGTGAGCTTACGGACACGTTCTGGGTCCCAGCCTGCCCCAGCAGTCTTAGTATTTCCCAGGCCCCTCAGCTCGGAGCCAGGGAGGCGACACTGACAAAAACTGAGGTGTGACAAGGCGCCTGCGGACCACCCACACTCCTGGAAGCATTCACAGCCCCTTCAGTGGCCCCAGAAATCCTGTTTCCATGCAGAAAGGCACAGGAGTGTCCACCTGCCCACCTGAGTGACCTCAGGGTTTCCCAACTCCTACAGGAAGCCCTCTGTGCTGTATAAGTGGACCACAAAAGTATAATCCAGGGGCGCCTGGATGGCTCAGTCAGTTAAGTTGGCTCAGGTCATGATCTCACGGTTCATAGGTTCGAGCCCCACATCAGGCTCTGTGCTGACAGCTAGCTCAGAGCCTAGAGCCTGTTTCGGATTCTGTGTCTCCCTCTCTTTCTGACCCTCCCCTGCTTGTGCTCTCTCTCTCTCTCTCTCTCTGTCTCTCAAAAATAAATAAAAAACAGAAAGAAAAAAAAAAAGTATACTCCATGGGGTGCCTGGTTGGCTCAGTTGGTTAAGCATCTGACTTCAGCTCAGGTCATGATCTCACAGTTCATGAGTTCGAGCCCCACATCTGCACGGACAGTGCAGAACCAGCTTGGGATTCTGGCTCTTTCCTCTCTCTCTGCCCCTAACCTCTCTCAAAATAAATAAATAAACTTAAAAAAAATAATAATCCATAATAAGAAGAAAATATATGAATACTGTTACTATGACAATACTCGTAAGAATAATAACGAAAACGAAATGATAACCAGTATAATGGTTATAGTAACACCACCGCCACTAATGACAAGAACAATACACTCAAGGTGATGGGAGGTGAGAGTACAGACCCCCCTGTACGAATGGCAAGGGATCAATTTCTGGCCTCATGGGACAGTTTGATGCCAGAGCCCCAAGGTCTGCACAAAGGAAAAGAAAAAAAGGCAGAAGGTAGCAGCAGAGGAAAACAGAGAGCCGAGGAGGAGGACAAGGAGTGTGAACACTCCCGCACAAAGCCCAGAGGGTTGTCCTGAGGAAAACAGAGGAACTTTGATCCTGGGCCTGCCCATCACTCACACCCACGGGGTTTCTGAAGTTCTGCCCCACCCGCCCCGACTGACCTTCTGGGCTCTAAGCAGGGCAGGCAGGAGCCAGACCCACCCTCCATGCGTAGAAGCCCCAACCATACCTAGGTTAGATCCCAACACTGCCTCAGCCCTTGCTGCCCCAACGCCCGACGCCCTTCCAACCGCTCTTCCCCACAGAACCCTGGGGGTCTTGTTTGGGGGAGAGAGGGCTGCGTGACTCTGCAGTGGGCTGTGGGAAGGTGTCCTCAATCCTGTTCCTGGACCAGCAGGGGGCGACAGACAAACACAAGTGGTTCAAGGACGCCCTGACCTACTGAAGGCTGCCCTTGCTCAGGCCAGAGGGTTACCCTCTGTGCCTTCCAGGGCAGTACCTGCATTTCCAGGACACCTGAAGGTACTTAGAACTATTTCCTGAGGTTCAGGCAGGCCTAGGACACTCTTCAGGTGTGGCAATGGCACAGTTTCGGGGCTCTGAGCTGACACAAAATTCTAAGGCACATGCCTGTATAGACACCCTGCCCATCCTTCCCAGGACAACAGGGCAGTTCCCAGGACCCTGTGCAGACCTAGAAGGAAATTTTGGGAAGGATCTTCCTGGGGTATCAATGCCGGAACAAGAGGAACTGGCACCATGAGGGCACTTGTAAATGTTGAGGGGCTCAGCAGATCGAGAATGCTCCCCTGGACACCCTCTCTGCCTACAGAGTCTCGGGAATGTTACGGATGTCGTTCACGGCTCGCCCATGCCTGCAGGGGCAGATCCTGTGCCTGAGTTACATAGAGTGTTCAGTGGTGACTTGGATGTGCCAAGGAGACAGGACAGCAAACGAGGTTGCTGGGTCCTCGGGGGAACTGCTGCATTGTCCCAGAAGCTCTGCAAGTGCAAGGACACACGGGTGGTGGAGTGAGAGCAGGGGGGCGGCCTGTGTGTGCGTGTCTGAAATCACCTTCAGTAAATCATGCAGCCTTCATCAACAGTGAACCTCTGTCCAGTGTTGCACAACCCCACAAAAATGGCTCATGGTAAGAATGGTAAGAATTAATAAAAATTAATGGTGAATAACAATCAGAACTGTCCTGATAATGAACAAAATGCCAAATACCAGTGAATTTGATAGTTACAGTAATATTAAACTAAGGAGGTAGCCATCATGGCACAGTCTCCTCTAAGTGAATGACGAGGTCGTGTACAGGGGTGGGTTGGAGTCCAAGTCGAAGATGCACCACGGCCTGTGCTCCACGGTTGCACACGTGAGCCACCAGAGGGAGAGGCTAGCTGCCAGTGGGCATGCGTGAGCACAGAGACTCGTGCGTGGACCTCCTCAGGAGAGGAATCCTGAGGGGAGGGCGAAGGACTCTGGTCCTATGCTGTTGTCAGACACAAAACCCAAACATGAGATTTATCCTAAGACAAGAGAACTTAAGATTCTCTGAGAGTAGAGCTAGAAAGAATCTTAGAGAAGATTCAAGTTGACGTCTTCCAATGAACATTCCAGGTTACATTTCAGAGTAACTCCCGGGGCCTTGCAAAAGCAGACTTGCAGGCTCCACCCCACCCTACCACACTGAAAATGCTGAGTGCATCTAAGTGTCCACATTATACAGCAACTTTCCCTGTTAGTTTCATGCACAATAATGATTAAGAGACCCCTGATGTGGAGTCAACAGATCCAGATCTGTGTGGGCGCTGTGGGCATCCAAGGAAGACAATATTCCTGCCAACGTCCATGCCCCTAGTCATCACAGGTCTGGGGACTGAGCACCTACATCTGGACCTGTGTCTCCACGTTCAGTGGCATGTCACTGCCCTGCAAAGTAAATGACCATGTGATCCACCCTTCAAGGAGCAAAGTGTGGTCCCCACAAGTAAGAAGCCCACACCTCAGTGAGGAGGTATGTGTGTGTTCCTGTCCCTGGAGCAGGGCATCTGGGGCATTCAGGCCAGGAGTGAGCGCGGTGGTTAATTATTAGTAAAGCCTGGGCAGTATTCACTGACAAAACGTCTAGTCGCTAACTCGACCGACTGGTGTCTCCTTGTAACTGAATCCACACAGCTCTGTTTGTGCACTTTGATCTGCTGCCAACGTGTTTGGAGCTTCTGTCCCCATTTAACAAGCTTTTCTGATCAAAACGGTGCACCCACACCCTCCTACGGAACCGGGTGTCCAACAAAACAAGGATGCCCAGTCTTCCCTTGAAGGCCATTGTGTATGCATGGAACACCTGTGTCCATGAACATCCCTAATGAGGTACAGAAGGGTGCTTACCACCCAGACAAAGACATTCTGCCAGTGCCGGAGAGCCGCAGACGGAAGTGCTCCCTGTCTCTTGGAAATGAAGCCAAGCCCTCTCCTCTCTCCAGCCCTTCTCTTTACCATTCTCTTCTCTGTGAGGCAAGTTCTACCAGGTAACAAAGAAACTTTGCTGAAGTCTTGGTAAGAGTCCAGTGCCTGAGACCTTCCAGGGATCCAGTACTTGGAGCAGAATGGCCATCACCTGTGCCCTGAGCAGGGGGCTCGTAGGAAACCCAGAGCACCCTGTGGCTGAGACCTGCGGCCACCTGCCTCATCAGTCCCCACGGGCAGCTCCCAGTCAGATGAAGGGCAGGCAGGGTGCTTCGAGTGTCTGAAACCCTCTATTCCACCACTGACGATGGATTTAATTAGGCAAGTTTACCTGTAGTTTCTAGGTCCAGATAACCCCCAAATGGTGCATTCTTCTAGTAATTGTTGGTTTGCAAAGTTTTCTACCTCCCAACAGCAAGAGTCCCATCTCAAGGTATTGGCGTCAGAGCCACGCCAGAGCTGTAGGGACCCCAGCAGAGGGACGAGCAAGGGGGTCTCCTCGAAAGGCTTCCTCTAAGAAATGTCCAATCCTTTGCTCCTTCATGCTGCTGGTCCCCTGGGCTTGACTGTTTCCCTTGAGGCTCCATCCCAACTCCTAACCAACCCCCGCCCCGTTTTTGACATCTAGTCTTATAACGTCGAACTTAAACACAAGCATCAGCAATGACACCCCAGTGGAGTGTATCTTCCCTGCATTCAGTGTGCAACATGGGTCACAGGTGTGAGGCGCCCTGCACAGACACATAATTGTGTGGGACACTCCTTGTTTCACCCAAGAAAGTGGCCAGATGCCCAAAATGGATCATTAAATTTCCTAGAACTTGGGACTTACAGATCCACGGAGGAATGAGCAACTTCCTGTTCTCCATCAAGTGGAATGCTTTGTCATCTGCTCCTGACAATCTGGGGCCTCGAGGATTGGGAAGGGAAGGTATAGGAAAACAGGCAGAGATGAGAGGAGCTGGACCACCCTCTTATAGGTCAGGGAACTGTTGATTGCTGCATTTTATGTTGTCTGCAAAAGGATGCTCCCCAAGGTTTCCAACAGAAAATATAATGGGGCACGGCTAGCCTTGGTGAATCCCGACTTGCCTAGCAAAGTCTGGGTTTTAAGGGACTGCTTACTGCTGATGGGCAGACAGGTTGGAGGGGAGGGTCCAGCTTATAAAGTGGCTGGAACTCGGCCCCAGGGGAGCCAGTCTGGAGGAAGCAGAGGAGAGACAGAGGCAGGTGCACAGAGGCAGGGGATTGGAGGCCAGTCAGGCACCCACAGTAGGCAAGCCCCTTGCCAGGAAGCAGGCACACCAAGGAAGAAAAGATGGCCCCTAATTCGCAAGAAGTCACAGGCCAGTCACTCTGGTGCTGTACAGCCCAGGAGAGAGTCACTGCGCCCCAAAAGAGAGCCTTGGCACAAGATGGCTCACTCCTGAGAGATATGAGAGGAATAAGACACAAGCAAAAGAATGACAGAAGCATAAAGCAACATGAGTTGGAAGGCTTCAGGCCCTTGGCCTTAGAGGGCCTGAATAGAGAAACAGGCTTTGGATGGAAATTCACGGCAGCAGTAGGGCACTGGGAGTGGCCGAGGCTGTCTCTCCAAGGCTTTCATCGCAGCTTGCTCCTGGAATAATCTGTGTGTGTGCATGTGTGTGAAGCATGTCCACTGTTCCACACTCAGAAGGGTTTTGGGGTGAGCAGTGCTCTGGAACCATACCCCTGGGCCTGGGGTCTAGCCACTCCATCCCGCTGGGAAGAGCTGATGTGTAAGAGCCTCGCGGAGCTCATTATGAGATTAACTTGTAAATGTTTCTCTTATTTAAAGGGAAGAATAAGTATTCTTTTATTTATTTATTTAAATGTTTACTTATTTTTGAGAGAGAGAGAGACAGAGAGAGAGAGTGGGGCAGAGAGAGAGGGAGACACAGACTCCGCAGCAGGCTCCAGGCTCTGAGCTGTCAGCACAGAGCCTGACACAGGGCTCAAACTCATGAACTGCCAGATGATGACCTAAGCAGAAGTCGGATGCTGAACCTACTGAGCCACCCAGGTGCCTCAGAATAAGTATTCTTTTAAATGATGTAGAAGTATTTTTTAAACATTTTTTAATGTCTATTTTTTAGAGAGAGAGAGACAGACAGAGCGCGAGTGGGGGAGGGGCAGAGAGAGAGGGAGACACAGAATCCAAAGCAGGCTCCAGGCTCTGAGCTGTCAGCACAGAGCGCAATGCAGAGCTCGAACTCATGAACCACCAGATCATGACCTCAGCGGAAGTCAGAGGCTTAACTGGCTGAGCCACGCAGGCACCCTGCAGAAGTATTTTTTAAAGAAACAAAAGAACACTTACCCTTGTTACAATGAGCAGAGAAGCTACGATAGATGCAGATACCATAAAATCATTCACTGTCAGGATTCCAAATGGTCTTGATGCTCTAGTCTACTTTTCATATTTTATAGAGGAAAAGTCAAGACCCTATAAAGTGAGGCCTCCCCCAGACTGCAGGAGGGAGCTAACTGTCACTCAAGGCTTGGTCTACACCTCCTCCCTGCCAAGGCTCCACTGCTGCTTTGGTTCTCTGACTCCCGGACCTGGTGGAAGGCGAGGCCATGTCGTAGGCTATTAACTCAGGAGCACACAGAGCTGGGAACTTCAGCTTAAAGACAGGTGTGAACGTGGCCTTGCCAAAGACCCGTCTGGTTGGTACATACTAAGTGGTCACCCTCACTAACCATCTGGGTTGGTTGGAAAACTAAACGCTTCCAAATTTTAAAAACTAATTCTTTTTTTGTTTTCTTCTATTTTCACTCAACAAAAGAAAGGAAAATAGTAAGGTGTTTAGAAAGGCAGAGGCAAACAAGTTTCTGATAACTGTGCTGGGAGGCATGGGGTGCACCGGGGTCTCTCCTGCTCCCCTGAGGGGTCATTTGCGGAGGGAATGAAGCTTTTCTTTTGGAAGCCAGGAGAGGGGAGGGGGATACGGAGTGGGAGTCTGTCCGCCCCCTCCCGCCCCCCCCCCCACCTTCACCAAATCATCAGGCGACCTTGGCCAAGTTGCTTCTTTTCCCTTGGCCTCATTTCCTCATCTGTAAGTTAACTAATTGGACCAGGTCATCTGTTATGTTCAGGGTAACTCTGGCTGCTGTTTTGAAAGCCAACAGCTAGATATGACATTGTGCAATAGATAAGATTCAGTAGCAAGAACTGACAACAACAAAAAAGTAAGAAAAATGCCTTTGGGGTGCCTGGGTGGTGTCCCACTTTGGCTCAGGTCATGATCTCATAGTTTATGCATTTTAGCCCCGTGTCCAGCTCTGTGCTGACAGTTTAGAGCCTGGAGCCTGCTCAGATTCTGTGTTTCCCTCTCTCTCTGCCCCTCCCCTGTTCACACTCAGTCTCTGTCAAAAATAAATAAATAGTAAAAAAAAAAAACAAAAAAACCTTTTTTAAAAAAATTCAGGGAGGCTTATAAATAATTACAATAACCCTCCTTTCTGTGAAGCCAGGGGCAAATTCAAGGAGGTCTGTGAACAGATTTCTGCCTTGAAACAGAAGACCACGCTGGGCGATGTTTAAATGGCCAAACATGCTGCCTGCCCGCGGGGAATGGGCCCTTCATCGAGCTTACAACGCCGGAGGAGAGATGGATTCTTTTTGAAGCTTTGTGTTTCTCTTGACATCTTATTCTCTATTTTGTGCTCTCTCTTTCTGTCTTCTCACAGGGATTCTTACGGAGCCTTCAATAAATAATAAAGCAAACCCAGCAAACAGAAGACCTACTTCAAAAGTTCATATTATACATTTTTACCCCATTACTGTTTGGTTCCCATCTTTCTGTGGGTGCAGACGAGCTTCTAGTTAAATGACCAGGATTGGATGAGGGAGCTGTGATCATACCTGTCGTTTGCGAGGTGCTACCGCCCCTGCACCCCCATCTGGGGCATCCCTCCCCTTTCCGCTGGGGAAGTGCGTGACCTGTTCCATGCGGCCTCGTGGGGTCTCCTCCCTGACAAAGAGGCAAGGTGCAGGGAACTCTCAGTTAGATTTCCCAGACAGAGCAGCACGCAGATACAAGACAACCTCTTCTACTTTTCCAGAGGTAGCGCTCTGGCCTGTCCATGTGTTCCTGGCTGAGATCCGTGGAATTTCTCAAGTTCCCACCTGTCACTGGGCATGGCCATTCACCCTCCCCTTCCACCCTGTAAGCCACTGCACTGCTTCCTATGCCTGCCTAATAAATTACCACAGTTAGTGGCTTACAGCAAAGTAATTCATTACCTGACAACTCTGTAGGTCAGAATCTAACCACAGATCCATGGATGTGGATCTCAATGGGGTAAAATCAAGGTATCAGCAGGGCTGAGTTCCCTTCCGGAAGCTCTCTGGTTCCCTTCCTCCATGGTTAGGGCAGCAATGTGGAATGTTCCTGTGCATCATGAGCCATCATGCTCACCCGTCTTTAAAGCCAGCATCAGGCTTGAAGCCTTCTCACATCCTAACACTCAAACCTAACCTTCTGCCTCTGTCTTCCCCTTTCTTAGGAGCCTTGCCATTAAATTGGGCCTCCCTAGATAACTCAAGGTAATCTCCCTATTTTAAGACCAGCTGACGAGAATCCTCAGTTCCCACTTCCCCCGCAACCTCCTCATGGGAGGTGACATATTCACAGGTTCCAGGGAGGGGTGGAGGAAGGAAATGATATATACACAGACACGATGGGCTATTCCTCAGCCATGAAAATACGGGGCTCCTGTCATTTATGACAATATGGATGGATCCTGATGGCAGTACAGTGACATTAGTCAGATAGACACAGCAAGACAAATGCCATCTGATTTACTTGTATGTGTAATCCAAAGAAAAAAAGAACAACAACAAAAACCCAAACTCCTTGATACAGGGAAAGACTGGCAGGTGCCAGAGGCAGGGGTAGGGGATGCACAGGGAATTGGGTGAAGGGGGTCAAAAGGTACAAACTCCCAGTTATAAAATAGATGAGCCCTCAGGATGTCAGGCACGGGACTGTGATTAGAGTTAATAATACTCCATGTTTGGAAGTTGCTGAAAGAGTAAATCTTAAAAGTTCTCATCACAAGGAAACAAATTTGTAAGCGTGTGTGTGCTGACAGATGTTAATACGACTTACCATGATCACAAAACACACATTCAGTGAATCATCATGCTATGTATCAATTATATTTCAATAAAAAATTTTCTTTTTTAGTTATCAGTAACACAGAGGACATTCAGTAAACATATAAAAAAGATCTGGATAATATGACAACCAACTTATTTAATTAATATTATTTAAAAACTTTACATAACCACAGCAGAATAAACATTCTTTTTAAGTTTGCTTATTTAATTTTGAGAGACAGAGAAAGGGAGAGCATGTGAGCAGGGGAAGGGCAGAGAGAGAGGGTGAGAGAATGCCAAGCTGATAGCACAGAGCCCGATGTGGGGCTCGATCTCACAAACCATGAGATCAGGACTTTGCCGGAAATCAAGAGTTGCACACCCAACCAACTGAGCCACCCAGGCACCCTAAACATTCTTTATAAATGTGCACTTACCAATATAAACCACAAAACAAGTCATATCAGACAAAATAAGTCTTGATAAACAAAATTATCGAAATCATACAATGTTCTGTGACCCTAATAGATGTAAAGTAGAAACCAATATTCAGTATTTGGGAAATTCCCATATATCTGGGAATTCAACAATAAACTCTGAATAAAAATGAGTAAGCATTGTGAACTGAATAAAAAAGAAATATGCATACCATATGAAAATGTCTGGAATGAAGCTAAATTAGCATCTTGAAATATACTTATAGTGTCCATGTTCATATTGACACAGAAGAACAAATCTGAAACAATAAAGACAGGAGACAAATAAAGAAAATAAGAGAAACTTATGAAACAGAAAATCAACAGAAGCAAAGATGAAATCAAAAGTTGGTTCATTAGAAAGATGAATAAAATGTACAAACCCCTTACATGCTGATCTGAGAGTGAGAAGGTCAAGGGAGAAACGAAACACAAATGACCAACGTCGGTAATAAAAGAAAGGGACAGATCTTGGATCAATAAGTAGGTCTGATTTGGCATTGCTTTCTGTCATTAAATTCAACAGTTCTGATGAAAAAGGGTAAATTCCTTTAAAGAAACAAACTACCAAATCTTACGGAACAAGGAAAAGCAAAACTATATGGATGGAAAGATAAGTGGCTGTCAGGGGCTGGGGGCTTGAGCTGTTGACTGCACAAGGAGAGGAAGAAACTTTTGGAGGTAAGGGAGTCATTCGACACATGATTGTGATGTTGGTTACACAAGTAAATCCATTTTTCAAAATTCATAAAAAAGTACACTAAATCTCAGGGTGCCTGGCTGGCTCAGTCAGAGGAGCATGTGACTCTTGATCTCAGGGTCATGAGTTTGAGGCCCATGTTGAGTGCAGAGATGGTAAAAAATAAACAAACAGGGGTGTTATTTTAATAAAGAAGGGTGGTTCAGTTAGTTAAGCATCCAAGTTTGGTTCAGGACATGATCTCACGGTTCGTGACTTTGAGCCCCGCGTCAGGCTCTGTGCTGATGGCTTGGAGCCTGGAGCCTGCTGTGGAGTCTGTGTCTCCCTCTCTCTCTGCCCCTCTCCTTGTTGCACTCTGTCTCTCTCTCAAAAAACAAATAAACATTAAAATGAATAAATAAAATAAACCGAAAGAAAGAAATGCACACTAAATTTTAATGAATAAAATTTTTACCACATTTAAGGTATAGCCCAATAATTCTGATTTAAAATACAACAGAACAAATATCATCTCTCTTCCTGTCTTAGGACTTTGCTGCTCCCTTTCTATAACTCTAATACCTTGTGCCTTCTTCTCCCTAAGTGGGAGTGCCATGGTAGGATTCATTTCTAAGCATCTGTTTTGCTTGTCCAGCCAGAACACGGTCGTCCAGAGTACCCCAGCTTCTGTTCCCGTAACTTCCCTGGACCTCTGAGGCCCAGCACAGCTAAGGGGGCAGACAACTACCTGGAGGAGGTCCAGTCATGCAGAAAACCTACCTCATTCTCTCTCACAGCCCAGAGTATAAAGCGCTGTGCACTCACAACCGGGTAGCAGAGAAAGGATCCTGCGTGGCCCTCCTCCGGATACACTCATGTAACTTTCATTTCTTCCCGGGTTCCTTCAAAGTCAGCCGCACCCTGATAATCCTAGAGTCAAGCCTCAGCCTTAAGAATCGGTCCAAATAGCCAGAGGAAAACAAAGCTTGCAAGAGGATTTAGGTGTCATAAACCAGCGTTCCTGACAGGAGAAGGGTCTGCACCCAGCACATAATGGCAATGGCTGGAGACACTAGTTCTGACCATTAGGAAGGTGCTACTGGCGTCTAGTGACCAGCAGCCAGGGGGGATACTAAACACCTACAGTGGACAGGAACGACCTTGAGGACAGAGAATTAAGAATTATCTGTCGCCAAATGTTGACAGTGATGCAGTTGAAAACCTGCTGTAGGCTTTGACACAATCCGAAGAACCAGAAGAATGAGATGTGGATCAATGTCTTGTCTGAAGAGCACGTCGCGGCCTCCCTAGGAGAGGCCAGATCACCTGCAAATAGACACGAGGCACCCACTCGCTCGCACATCTATTCCTCTGAATGCTGTGCCCATAATTCACGGGCGTGCAGCATATGACAGTAATTTTGGGATGCTTCAGTGTCACTATTAACATATTTTATTCTTCCAGACTGTTTCTCTCTTGCTTTTGCTTCTCCATCTTTTCCTAAGCCTAACAGATTCCTGGCCCAGCTAGAATCAGGTCTGATTGTCCAAACGCATCTGATTAATTCATTCCCCGTTCCATGCTTAATCTCTTGCATGATCTCATGCAACTCTGTTTCCCTATATGACTTACAAATCCGTCCAAGAAATTATAAGTGAGTGTACAACATCATCACTTAAAACATCTGCATGGCAGAGGAAATTATGATTATTCAAAATGTGGAACGCTGCCTCCGCGGTGGCACCACTGTGTCCCAGGGTCCCCCTGCTCTGGGGAATCTGGGACGGTGGCTGGCAGACTATGACCCCCAGACTCCTTTGCTGAAATGCTTCCAATTGGGTCACAACACATATTAGGCACTAGAAGGGGAAGGGGCTTCCTCACCCGCTTTTGCTCCAGGAACCACACTTTTGCCACAGCGGCGACAGTCAGCTACAGTGTCCCCCTTGTCAGGGCACTGCCAGGGCCAACCTCATCAGGCCCACACAAAGACACCAGCAACAGCTAGTTCCTACCCCCTTTTCATAGGTCTGAGGACCAATGCTGAGAAATCTCTCCTCAGAGCTCCAAAAATGCCAGTGACAGCTGGGCAGCGTGTCCCTCCTCGGGGGCCCGAGAGCCAGGGGACCCTTCTGCAGGCTCCTGGTCTCATCCATTTACGTGTCCCCCTGAAGGGCAGCACCTAGAGCCTGCCGCCCTCTGTGGGTAACCTCAGCCCTCCTTTGAGCCCTTCCTTACCTGCGCAACCAATCTGGTTTTAAATTTGTTCAAAATACTAGTATATTTTAATCAATTGAATCTGGTTCATATAACTCCTGCTCTACGGGCTCCTACTTGTGTCTCTCGGTGGCTGCCACCACTTTCTCTGTCCTACAGACAGGTCTCGGTGCCTGACAGATAAAGGGACAAAGTGTAATGAAGACTGTATTTCATCACTCACGATTGATAGATAAAGTAGCTGAAAAATATATTAAGATAATAGAGGATCTAAATCAACAGCTTGTAAAGTAAAATCTAGAAAACGTATGTTCAACTCTAAACATTATAAATGTGAACTATAATTCAGTTTCTCTTTTTCTTTTTTTTAAAGTTTCTTTACTTTGAGAGAGAAAGAGAGTGAGCAAGCTGAGGAGGTGCAGGAGAGAGAGAGAGAGAGAGAGACATAGAGAGACCCAAGAAGGCCCCACACTGTCAGTGCAGGGCCCGATGTGGGGCTGGAACTCACGAACTTTGAGATCATGACCTGAACCAAAATCAAGAGTGGGACGCTCAACTGACTGAGCCAGCCAGGCACCCCTCAATTTCTCTTTTCTACGGAACATAAGGAGAACTGACCCAAGATCCTCAATCTTTCTAAGAGAAAATAGCACAGACAAGTACATTTGATCATCTTGCTGTGTAACTGGAATTTAATAATGAAATGAACACAAAGGTAAGAAAGCATAAACTAACTCAAAGACATTCTTAATAACCAGGAAGGAAATGAAAATGAGAATCCTCCTTACACTGGTTTACCGAGCAGAGAAGCTAACATTCTTAGATAGTATACAGGATTATGATGCAAAATAATGTCAGATGTAAAATTTTATTCAACTAAATCGAATGATAATTCTGACGGTGACCATGTTCTATAGTATATCCACTGAAACACCATTTTCCTGTTTTTTACTTCTCTACTAGCAGAAGACCATCATTAAAATCCTCTTAGATATCTAGTCAAATACCCAGCAAGGATTTTAGTATAATTTCATGCACTTAAAATGTCAATTTCCTCATTATTTAACATATGACACACTGGTAGGTCCATATATGTAACAGAACACAACAAAATCTTACAGGAATTACATTTCCTTCTACACCGCAATCAATATGTGTTGGGGTGTAAATAAAGAATAAAATGGTCCAGTAAAGGTACAGAATGAATGAAAATAACATTTAGCAAAATAAAAAAATAAATAAGATGGTATTTTAAATAGCCAGTGGCTCAGTGAGGCTTGGTGGCGGGAGGAGGGGATGAGACAGCAGTCAAGAGTTGGGTTGGGGGAGGGGGAGTTGAGCAAAAGAGAAATGGCCACATTGGGAGTGAATCAGAAAATGTATGAGATTCGCCTAGGTTCAAATTCAAAGACATGGTGGATTTGGCACTCATAGCTCCTTCTGGCTCAGAATCAGTTGGCCATAAACTATGATCTGTCTGGAGCTCTGGATGATGCACAGAAAAGAAACAAGCAAAAGCTCTAAATGGATATTTGTTTGCTTCCTTTCCTTGTGATTACATAGCCCCTGGTGACATGAAATGGAATTTGTAACTGACCATTGTAATTGCTTGTGCTCACTTCCTCATTATGGTTATTGCCAATAGGATCATTTTTTCCCCAGCAGGACCTAAATGCCTCTTACAGTTTTATCATGGAGTATTCATTGTTCCTCCTTCCTTCAATAATGAACATAAAGTTGAAAAAGAAACACCAAATGTTTGTTTGTCACAGGGAGTACTCTTGAGCCAATGATTTTTTTCCCCATGGTATTTCTTTATTTTCTCTCTCTCTCTCTCCCCCATCTCTCTCTCTTCTTTCCTCCTACACACATACACACACACACACACACTCAGATGCCTAACTGTATGCAGGTTGATAGGGTAATTTCCATCGTGATTTTACATGTTTTTTACATTCCCCTCTGTAACACGAGGCTGGAAAAGACCCGAAACACAACTCACACCTGAACTCATGCCCTATAAAAGCATTTTTGCCAGAGGACAGATGCGTTATTGCATTACTATCTATCTATTGTTGCACAATATCTTACCCCAAACTTAGCAGCCTAAAAAACTAAGCATTTACTTTCTAAACAATTTATGTGGTGAGGCTCAGGTGAGTGCCTCTGGCTCAAGGGCGCTGACGAGGCTCCCAAATACCCCAGTGCAGCTTTCGGCCCAGACTGTCATTGTTGACAGGCCCAGGTCTGCATTAGCTAATTGCTCATCAGTCCCCCGACACACGGGCCTTTTCACGAGGCAGCTTAGAATATGGCACTGGCTTTACTCAGCACAATCGAGTAAGCCAGAAAAAGGGTGAGAGAGGGTGCACAGGATGGGAAAAGTGGTCTTTTTTGTAACCCAATCTAGAAAGTAACATCCTGTCCGTTCTGCGGTATCCTATTCACATGTGCAGCCCCTCTGCGGAAAGGTGATTGCACGAAGGTCTGAACACAAGGAGGCAGGGGTCACTGGGACCGTCAGAAAAGCCAACAATCGTAATACCCCAAAGAGTAGATTTTCATCTACAGACTGCAATTTAGGTTAGAATGAAGTACAATTATACAGATGATTCTGCCAAGATAGCAAAGGATACCTATACTGGGAAAAGTTTCCTAAAATCTTTAGCCATGGTTGAATTTCAGTAGTGGGATTCCAAGTACTTTAATGTTTTTATACTTTTCTGTGTTTTCCAGATTTAATTCCAGGTTTTAATAAGAATAGAAATGCCTAAATACTAAAAATATATTTAAAAGGACATGAAGTTTAAAAAGAGACTGAATTATGCTTTCGACATAACAGTGTTGCCATAAAGAAAAAACACCAACCTCTTTTGAAGCATGCTCTGTACCATCTTTGTTAGCGAGCCTTTCCTGACATTCTTATTACCTCTCCCCACGCCTACCCCTTGGTAGAAATTAACACTAAAATAACCACCATCTCTCCTGGGTTGTGTCCTATACCTAGACTATTGCCTGCACCCACTTAACTTTCCATCTCCCATTATGTGCTGGATGTGATGTAGCCCTGGTTTTTGTCCCGCTGCCTGATGCACCACGGATACACAGGAATGATCGACTGGACATGCATGCGTGCGTGGGGCACAGCAGAGAACAGAGCTGACAACAAGGATGTCCTCAGTCTGTGGGAAATGGACAGTATGACCTTCTGCTTGCTCATCCATGAGTTAGCACCACCTTTGTGTACTTTGGCCCTGGAGATTTCCTGTGGGAGATTGACTTACTCCCTTTCTGTTAGGCTCTACTAACCAAGAACAAACCACAGGCCCAGGAAGCATCATAAATAGCCATGGACCTGCCATGCTCAGCAACTCCAGGCTCTAAGCATGTTGATGCCTCTTTTCTTCACTGGCCATTCAGCCATGAGACTCCATGTGCTTCTCTTCATGTTCCTCTTCTTGACCTTCTTATCCCCAGGTAAGGCGATGGCTAATTGACCAGGTCTGCCATCTAGGAAGCTATCTGGCAGGTCAGACAAGATCTGTGTTCATAAGCCTGATATCAACAGCTTCATTAGGATTATGATGCAGTGAAATAGGAAGGAGACCATTCCTTTGCCTGATACAGTCACATTCTGCTTTATCCTTACTTTGACTTGGGATGCCCTAGTGAGACATGACAACTAATTTATAGTCAGGCAGATTTAAAAGGATTGGAATTCAGAGGAATCTACCATTAGATCTATTCACCAGGTCAGAGGAAGAGATGGACAGAATCCCATCAACAGGACCTACGGCTAAGGGTGTTTCTTGGGGAATCTGTCATATAAGTATTTGGCTCCCAAAGAAATTCAGAAGTCAAAATTAAGTAATGATACAAAGCTCTCATTATGGGATAGGTATGTCCATAGTTGTAAAAGCAGAATTAGGGTGATGTTATGCTTTTTTTTCATCTAAGACAGATGCTTTTGGCAAGTAAAGTAAATGGAGCACTGTTATAACTAAATCACAAGAACAACATAAATTAGACCTATCCAGGCAAACTGGCCACACGGTGATTCTGCATAAATGGCATAGACCCAGAACAGGGTTTTAGAAAGAGGGTTACAGTCCCCAGGGAAGGGTTACTGAGAAGACCAAGTGCTGGTCAGCATCTAGGAAAGGATTCTTACAATAAGTCACAATCATACAGGAACAGTGCCGAAGCATAAATCTGGTCCCAAAATGAAGCAAGTAGGAGGGACACATGCTTCGGGGTGCTCATTCACGAGCTGGGGAGGAAGAGAATGGTTGATCTGGGAAATGGAGACAACCACCAAAAGTGATGCTCTGCTCTAATAAATCCTTAATGCTAAGATGGTCATTAAAGGTTGTCAGGTTCAGGGCCACCAGGGTGGCTCAGTTGGTTAAGCATCCAACTTCAGTTCAGGTCATGATCTCACAGTTCCTAAGTTCAAGCCCAACATTGGGTTTTGTGCTGACAGCTTGAAGCCTGGAGCCTGCTTCAGCTTCTGTGTCTCCCTCTCTCTCTCCGCCCCTCCCCCACTCATGCTTTCTCTCTCTCTCTCTCTCTCTCTCTCTCTCTCTCTCTCTCTCTCAAAAATAAATTTAAAAAATTAAAAAATTTTAAAAAATGGGGGACCTGGGTGGCTCAGTCAGTTGAGCATCTGGCTTCGGCTCAAGTCATGATCTCGCAATTCATGGGTTTGAGCCACGCATTAGCCTCTGTGCTGACAGCTAGCTCAGAGCCTGGAGCCTGTCTTCAGATTCTGTGTCTCCCTCTCTCTCTCTGACCCTCCCCTGCTTACGCTGTCTTTCTCTCCCTCAAAAATAAAAACAATAAAAAATTTTAAAAAATTAAAAGTTTTTCAAGTTCAAACTCATCATTTTAGATGAGATGACTATGGTCCATGGAAGTACTTCACAATTTTACAATTTAAGTATTCATATATGCATCTGATATCCACTGAGACTATCCTGTCCATTGAGGCGCTATAAATATTTCCTATTTCCTGCTTTGATGAGGCTTCCAATGGTAGTCTTCCATGTTGTTCACATGCTGCTCTTTTTATCCTCTGCTAAGTATTTTGACAACTCTAAGGACAGGCTGAATCAAGAAGAGTCCATCCATTTCCACATGATGAGAACAGTCGGTCAGTCAGACCTGCACGGGAGTCTCCAGTCTACAAGCCCCTGGCCAGGGAAGGGCTCTCGGTCTCCAGTGTCCCCATGCTGCCCTCTTGCTCCTTCTCCTCTCGTGGTCTCCACAATTCCACCCACTCCTCTTCTTCAGTTCCATGTCTTCTTTCAGTTTCATCCTCTTTCTAGGTGCTCTGTGAAAAAGGCTGCCATTTTGTAGTTTCACCCCAAACTTTTCAACCCCAAACAGTCATTTGAAAATATCTGTTTATTCAGCTTTCAATAAAGTTATTAGTCAGTCATCTTATATCCAATATATGGTATCTTCCAGGCACTTTTCTGAGCCCTAGGTCGAAAAACAAGTAAGCCATGTTACTTGTCATAAGTATCTGAATGTTTTATGGGAGGAGACAAACATAGAACAGAAAGATTATATCAAAATAAGTGAAAAGATAGAGCATGGATGTTTGGGAACATGGGGTTAGACAGGAAGTGAACGAGTTCTTTTTGTGAGATAAGTCAAAGTACAAAAAAAGCCATATTGATTCAACAAAAGAAATCTTGATTATATATGCCTATAAATGAAAGATGGTTTGCTAAGTGAATTTGAGGGCTGGAGAGGGCTTCATACACATGAATAGATATGAGTAAAGACATCAAGATGTGATGGGCACAGTGTATCACAGGTTCAGCACCAGCGATGTTGAGGCAAAGTGATCGCGCCTGAGAGCTGGCAAAGAGAATGAGAGGCAGCCTACAGAGCACCACATGCTGGGGCAGGAGGAGCTCACCATGTACTGGCTGGCTCTGATAATGGAATGGACAGACTCATTTGCACTTAGAAACAATGAGTCTAGCAATGAAGCAATGAAGAAGATGGACAGGAAGGGACAGCCTAAAAGGGAATGGTCATGGGACTTACCTGCAAGAGAACACAACTGAGTGATAACCCTGGGTGAAGAGAAGGCGCACATGAAGGGAACACGTAGGAGCTATCACTGACTATAGTTAATGAGTAAATGAATGCTCTGGAATGATAATTCTTGGATTCCTGGTTAAAGTCAAAGCGTGTTAATCCAGAAAGAAAATACTGTGAAGAGGATGTTTTTACATTTCTTCATTTTTGAGATTCAGACAAGGACAGAATGAGGATCAGATTCAACATCTTGAGTTTTAGGGACCTAGGCATCTTCCAGGCAGAAGTGTATAACCCTGAAGATATGGGCCTGGTATTCAGATGCGAAATTGCTGCATGAGTCATATCACTGTTCTGTGATACGTGTCTAAATCTTCATGAGTACTTGGGAATGCTTAGGGGAAGCCAGTTGCACAAAAAGAGAAGACAAAATAGAGAAGATAAGTAAATGGAAGTAAGGACATGAGAGAATAAGACACAATTGGAGAAGAGAAAGGAAGAGGATACCAGTGACAGGACCAGGAAAAACACCACACATACTGAACAAATGGAGAAAAATTGCCAGGAGCCTGGCAGTGGACTAAGAAAAACATTGAGCTGATGAACATCAAACAAGTCAACTAACAGCAACAAGACATTCAAGAAGTCACATGCTAACTGAAGATTTGGTAAAGCTGGAACTAAAATAAGGTCATTAAGGTTATTTTTACAAGTTTTCCCCAACTTTGCTGAGGTCTGATTGACAAATGTATGGTGTACATATGTAAAGCATGCAACATGAATATTTATTTATATATTTGCAACAACATGGAGGAGCCTGAGGACGTGATGCTAAATGACAGAAGTGAGACCCAGGAAGACAAAAGCTGCCTGATCTCACTTATATGTGGAACCTAAAAAGTTAAACTCGTAGAAGCACTGAGTAGACTGGCGGTTACCAAGAGCTGTGGGTCAAGGAAACGGGGAGGTCCTAAGTTTCCATGGAAATATGCCTGTGTGGAAGCTGGGCTACTTCCACCACTTTCGTTGCCCACAAACATCAGTCCCATTTGTGCCAGGTTGTCAGTCTCTTTCCACCCCTTTGCCTACAGCTCTGGAGTCCTTAAGAGTAATCCAAAAACCATTATGCAGAGTGTCAAATTGAGTGGTGAGAAAATGAACTCTTATTTAGAAGAAAATGTGGTTCGTGCTAACAGTTCAATCAAGAATGAACTACATATAGTGTCTGGTCAAATGCACATGCTCAATAAATAATAATAAATAAATACTAAATAAGCAAGAGAGTATGAATAGTTTTTTGTTTTAATTTGTGTTATTTCACATGAGGCTAACAAGAGCTGTAACACATCTTGTCATTTTCCATCATTTAAGGAGAAGCAGCTATAAAATTAAAAAAGAAATTAAAGATAGCCTGGAAACTGAGGATAGCGTATTCTTCTAAAAATAAATATAAGACCTTCTGGAGATTCCTGAGAGACTGTAAGACAAATATTCTAATGAATGGAGCATTTCCACCATTTTCATTTAGAAATCACCAAAAAACGTGAGAGAGAAAAAGAATTGAAAATAGCATCATCAAGTAAACTAGGATATAGGGGGAATGTGAGAAAAAGAGGCACATGACTCTATTTTTCAGAAGGTTCCGGCAAAGAACACTTCTAGAAGTAAGGGGAACACCCTAAGAACAAACTCACAAACATTCTTTTGCAAAACAAGAACAGAATTCTTGGGCTGTCACTGGGAGCACCCTGGGGGCAGCAGTGGACCTGAAGAACAGGTAATTCAGACTAAACCAAGAATGGCATTAAAAACTATATATATACAATACATAGTCTACAGGCGAATCTGGAAGGGGAAGAGATATTATATTGTGAATAACCTTATATTTGCTTATCTCTATTGGTTTGAATAAGAGTAAGAGCTAACTTAAAATAACTGCTGGCACATACACTACACAAAGTTTTAGGTCCAGGAAAAACTCATTTCATTCAAAACCAGGAATAATAAAAAGGGAACAGTACTGGAATCTAAACAAGTATTTTTTATATCGTGAAAGATGAACAGGCAACAACATTTTTAAATGCTTAGACCTAGAAATCCATTCCCATGGGAATACAGCAGGTAGATATGTTCCATCTATATGAAAGCATGTAAATAATGTTAATCATCACAGCTTTATCTGTAAAAACAAAAGACTGGAGATCCCGTTAACTGATTTACATCAAACAAAACACAGCTAAATAAATAATGGCCTGTCTATGTATGGCTGCTATGAATTATTACAAGGTAGAATGATAAATCAATAATACAAGAAAATGAATGAAGTAGAAGAGCTAGAAATGACAAAACATTTGAGTATTCTTATTTGCAGTTGACACAACAGTAACGACACAATTATTGCAATCTTGATGGAAAAGTCTTTTTTCCCCGGTCACTGGCTATTATAAATCATCTTACTATAAAAACTCCCTCACATATGTCTTGGTTTCCCTGAAGCACCATGTTAGGAATAGAATGGAATCTTATGATATGAATCCTCAGCTTTACTAGGTGAAAATACACTCTTCAGAAACTTGGGTGAGAGAATTTAGAAGCCCATTGTTTGAAAGTGGTAGGAATTATGGGGCACCTGTGTGGCTCAGTTGGTTAAGCATCTGACTTCAGCTCAGGTCATGATCTACATTGTCGGTGAGTTTGAGCCCCGCATCGGGTTCTGTGCTGACAGCTCAGAGCTTGGAGACTGCGTCGGATTTTGTGTCTCCCTCTCTCTCTGCTCCTCCCCCACTCGTGCTCTGTCTCTGTCTCTCAAGAATGAATAAATGTTAAAAAAAACTTTCTTTAAAGTGTAGGAATTAAAAATAGAGGTAGAAGTAAAATACTTGACAAAAGTAAATAATTGGGAGGAGTTCAATGACAATGACAAAGTAAAGTCATTGTATCATTTAAGAGTAAATAGTTTGATTACATTTAGACTTTGCTATATTAAGAACATATATATTTTCTTAATTATTGAGAGGGAGAGTGTGAGCAAGCAGGGGAGAGGGGCAGAGAGAGAGGGAGAGAGAAAGAGAATCTTAATCAGGCTTAATCATGTATGGAGCCTAACCTCACAAACCATGAGATCATGACCTGGGTCAGAAAAAGTCAGATGCTTAACACTCAGCCACCTAGGCACCCCAAGAATATATGTCTTAATTCTACAAGAACTACTCTAAGAATGGGGACAAAGGTTTAATTTCCCAACTAATAGGAAAAAAATGAGATGATTAAAAACAATCCAGTAGAAAAGAGGAATTGAGTGAGAGGAAAGGAACAGAGACTAGGCAAACAGAAAAAAAATGTGGTAGAAATAAACTCAAATATATCAATGATGACACTAAGATGCAGATAGGTTACTTTTCTACTTCAAATCAAAGATGATCAGTGCTTATTTTAAAAATAAACTCAACTACATGGTATCAACCAAAAACAACAAACAAAGACACCTAAAATGTAAGCATTCATTAAGGTTAGAAGGAAAAGATGTTATGGGCTAAATTGTGTCCCTCCAAAAATGCATGTTTTTAAGTTTTGTTTTTAATATCTATTTATTTCTGAGAGGGGCACGAGAGGCAGAGAGGGAGATACAGAAGCGGAAGCAGCTCCAGGCTCCACAGGCTGTCAGCACAGAGCCTGATGCAGGGATTGACTTCATGAACCATGAGATCATGACCTGAACCGACTGAGCCACCCTGGCACCCCTAAAATGCATATGTTAAATCCTAAGCCGTGGTACCTCAGAAGGTGAATGTATTTGGAGACTGGGTTTGTACAGTGGTGATTAAGTTAAAATGAAGTCATTAGGGTAGGACCCAAGCCAATCATGACTGGTGTCCTTAATTTGGACACAGGCACAGACAGAAGGAACACAGTGTGAAGACGCGGTGAGAAGATAACCATCTGCAAACCAAGGAGATGACACCGATCCTTCCCTCAGGTTTCTCAGAAGGAATCTGAAAGCACGACACCCACCTACAGAATACACATTTTTCAGTACAGCCAAAGCATTAATGAAAATGACCATATCCTCAGTCATAAATCAAGTGTCAAAAATTCAAAAAATCAAAATAATTAGTGTATTAAATCACCATGCTGTACACTTGGAACTTACACGATGTTATATGTCAATTCTATCTCAGGAAAGCTGGAAAAGATTAAAATAATAAAATTTTGCAAAATTGGGGAAAATTTTTCTTTGAACCTAATTCACTTATGCCAGAAATCATTAACAAAAATATAAATATTTGGAAATGTAGAAATATACTTCTGCAATAAGTATGCATCAAAGGAAACATCAAGATGAAAATGAGCAAGTGAATTATATTAAAATAAGCTACATGAAGGTGAGAATGGAGAGAAAAACATGAAAGAGACACAACATGTAAAAGAATCCCCAAGACAAAAAGTTGGTCTTTTCAAGACTAATACTCTTTATAATAATTTGGGGACACTGATCGAGAAAAAAATGAGACACACTTAAAGTAACCACATCAGGAGGGAATAGGGTGAAATCACAACAGTTGCCCCAGAGATCCAGAGAAAATGAAAGGGTAGTAGAAATGTGGGCACTTTGTCCTGTCCCCTCTTGTGCCTTTAGGGACTAATCCTGAGTGGTAATTCTTCCCCCATCTTCGTATCATAACTTTGATTTCTGCTGGATTGTTACCGTTAGCTTACAAACATGCTGTTGTTGTTTGTCGTATTAAAAAAAAAAACAAACACTAAACCCTTCTTCTCTTCTTCCAATGCCAGCTATCACCCTCTTTCTTTCCTCCATTTGGTAGTGAAGCACTCAAAATGTCCATATTTTCCACCTCCAGTTCTTCTCCTCAAATCCTTAAATATATCCCGAGCAGATGTTCTCCCAAACCCTCTCCCTGCTACCTGAGCTGTGCTCATTGGTCACCAAGGGTCTCCACATTGCTGGATCCAATGGTCACCAACCATTGTGACCGTACTTGGCCGATCATCAGCATTTAAAACAGATGGTCGCGCTCTCCTTCATCATACACTTTCTTCCGTTGGCTTCCAGCGTAGTGCATTCACCTGATTCACAGCCCGCCTCCCTGGACGTGCCTCCTCCATTTCCTTAGCTACTCCCTCCTCTCCTCCCAATGTTCGCCATCCTGGGCAGACCCAGTGCTGAGTTCCTGGTCCTCTTCTCTTGCCTCTCCCCAGCCATTCCTTGGGGCTAGTCCCATCCTTTTATACTCTCCTCTTGGACCTCTCTTCTCACCTCCAGACTTGTAACAGATATCCAATGGCATAATTTCTGTCTCTGTTTGGATGTTTATATCCAAATCTGAACTCCTGATTTCCCCCCATACAGTTACCCCCCATCACAGGGTGCCGTAGCTGGCACTCCACGGAGCCACTCTTGGCTCTTCCCCCCTCCACCTTCAGTAGGCCTCCACAGGGGCACCTTAGAAGGCCCCCCTCAGGGCTCCTGTCTAGGTCCAGCCTTGGACAGCAGCTGCCCCATACTCAGTGAAAGGCCAGAGTGTTTCCAGGATCTCCTTCAGCATCTCTGCCCTGCCCTGCATCGGACTGCAGTAGGCTCTCTACTTGGGTACCTGTGAGGGAATTCTCTCACTTCTCCACGTTCTCCAGTGGCACACAGGTGCTGCCTGGTACAAGGAAGGGCTGCCTTAGGGTGAGACTTCACAGTTTTCCAGCTCGGGTTCAAATTTCAGTAGCCCCTATATGCCTGTCCCTCCAACAGGTCCCAAACAATTTTCTTGCTCTCTACCCAAATTTCTAAAAAACATTTGGAAGAGGGGCCAAGTTGGCAGAACAGCACAGACACCATTTTGCACACATAGAAAACTGATTCGAGGACCCACACTACAATCTGCACAGCCTAAACCATAAAGCACACTCAATGGAAGGGCATGAAGAAAGAGTGAGTCTGATGTATCTGGGATCCAGTAATGCTACAAAAGCCAACACTCAGACCAGACCGTAAACATTTGTTTGAAGTTCAGCTGTTTCCTTTTTATCTCCAGCAGGGGCTGATTCCTCCTTTTGAGCGACCACACATAAAAACACATAAAAGGTCCCCTCCCTTTCATTTCTTTTAATTTTTAATTTTTTCCAGATTTATTGAGATGTCATTGACATATAATATTGTGTAAGTTTAAGATGAACAATGTGATGATTTGATACATGTTAATACTGTGAAACATTTACCACACACAGTAAGGTAACATGTCCTTGACCTCATATAATTAGCATTTTGTTGTTTTTATGGTGAGAACATTAAATCTCTATGCTCCCAACAACTTCCAAGTATACAGGATAGAATTGTTAACTAGAGTCACTAGGCTGTATCTTACATCACCAGAACTTATTCATCTTGTAATTCAGAGTTTGTACACTTCGACCAATAGCTCCCTGTTTTCCCATCTCTCAGCCCCTGGCAGCCACCATTCCGTAGTCTGTTTCTATGAGTTTGGTATTAGTAGATTTCACATATAAGAGAGATCAGATGGAATTTGCTCTTCTCTAATTTCACACAGCATAATGCGATCAAGGTCCATCCATTTGTCATGAATGGCAGGATTTCTTTACTGTTTGGCTGAATTACATTCCATAGTTATATACATCACAGATTCCTCATCCATCATCCATTAATGGGCTCTTAGATTGTTTCCGTGTCTTGGCTTTTGTGATGAATAATGCTTTGATGCACATAAAAATGCAGATATCTCTTCAAGATAGTAATTTCAACTCCTTCACTCAAAACTGAAACTGCTGAATTCTATGGTAGTTCTATTTTTAATTGTTTGAGAAATTTCCGTATTGTTTTCCATAGTGGCTACACCCATTTACATTCCCACCAACATGTACCAGTGTACCATGTTTTCATCATTTCCTCACCAGTACTTATTATCTCTTGTCGTTTTGGTGATAGCCATTCTGACAGGTGTGAGATGACATCCTGGTGTGGTTGTGATGGGAATGTCTGTGACGTTGTTGAGTGATGTTGGGCACATTTTCATGTACTTGCTGGCTACTTGGTAGTCTACTCTGGGAAGATGTCTATTCAGGTCCCCACTCATATTTTAATTGGATTATTTGAGGAATTTCTTTTTCTACTTTTGAGTTGTTAAATGGCTTCCTTATATATTTTAGATCTTAACCCTTTATTAAATACATGGTTTGAAAATATTTTCTCACATTCTTTAGGCTCCCTTTTCATTTTGTTGATTATTTCTTTAGCTGTGCAGGAACTTTTCAGTGTGCTAAGGTCCCATTTATTTTTGCTTTTGTGGCTTGTGCTTTTGGTGTCATGCAAATAACCATTGCCAAGACCAATGTCAAGGCTATTTTCTTCCTGTCTTCTTCTAGGACTTTTACAGCTTTGGGTCTTACACTGAAGTCTTTAATCCATTTTGAGTTAGTTATATATTACATCTATCTATCTCTATATATTTATATATCTCTATATCCTGTCCTCTGCAAACAGAGATAATTTTACTTCCTCATTGGGCCTTACACTGAAGTCTTTAATCCATTTTGAGTTAGTTATATAGAAGACATTATATATAATTATATATGATATATATAATTATGATATAATATAATTATATATAATGTCATATATTATATGAAATATAAAATATATTATATTATAATTATATATAATGTCATCTGCAAACAGAGACAATTTTCAATTTTACTTCTTCATTTCCAATTTGGACACACTTTATTTCTTTTTCTTGCCTGATCGCTCTAGTGAGGACATCCAGTATTCATGCTGAATAGGAGTATTGACAGTGGAAAGCCTTGCTTGTTTCCTAGTCTAGAGGGAAAGACGTCAAACTTCCACCACCGAGCATGATATTAGTTGTGGGTTTGTCATATTTAATCTTATAATGTTCAGGTATGTTACTTTTATACCCAATTTATTGAGTGTTTTACATGAAAGGATATTCAATTTTGTCAAATGCTTTTTCTTCACTTATTAAAATAATAAGGTGATTTTTACCTTTCATTTATAGCACATCGATTGATTTGCGTATGTTAAAACATTCTTGTATCCCAAGGAAAAGTCATTCTTGATCATGGCATACGATCCTATTAATGTGCTGTTAAATTCAGTGTGCAAATGTTTTGTTAAGAATTTTTGTATCTATCTTCATCAAGAATATTGGTCTGTAGTTTTCTTTTCTTATAGTGTCCTTATCTGACTTGTTGTCAGGATAATGCTGGCCTTATCAAATGAGTTTGGGAGTGTCCTCTCCTCTTCCGTTTCTCAAACCCAGGTCCATAGGCAGCTGTAGGGCCTTTGGCTGTTAGTGCGCACTTTCTTGCTGCAGGATCTCACCATCAGTGGACACAGCAAAGGAGACCAAAACCAGGCACGAGACCAGAAGTGTGCAAGTGCACAGCCTCAAAGTGCATGCGTGGCATGGGGGTCAGCTGGGGGGGAGGGTGGTTTATGCTAATGTCTTGCACTAGAGAAGCCTCAGAGGCTTAGGGTGGATGCTGGGGCATGTCCCCAGCTCTGGTGGGGGCAGGGCAGGGAGGGGAAGGAGTAGGAAGGGACTCAGGCGGCTGGCCTCAGTGGACAAGAACCCCCGTGGGGTGAAAACCCGGTGAAACCTTCAGGGTTCTGGGACGGGCAGCTGCGCTGGCCACCGGTTTCTTCTATGGCAAAAGTTGCTGGGTTCTTGTGAGAGCAAGTCACTGGGGATGGCGGGCGCCAACTGCACGTGGCGGTTACGGTCGCCCCTGCTTTTCTCCTCTGGTCCTAGCCACCTCCACACGTCGCGGCTTTGTCAGTCTGGGTGGGGTGAAAGTGGGACAGGTCCTTCGGGAGGTGCCCCAAAGGCTGGGGAAGTTGGTGGCTTGCCCACCTCTGCCCTTCCCTGAGACAGGGCTCTCTCTAGATGAGGACTTCCCGTTGGGGCTGAGCACGCTGCCCTGGGGGACGGGACGGCACAGGCGACCTGCTGCTGTTCTTTCCCTTTTTGCATGGTCATTCTCAGGGTTTTTGTTTCACTGTCTTGCTCTGATGCTCCTTAGGTGCACAGCAGAGCTCTTCCAGGGCGGATTTTGCTCATAGTTAGCTGCCTACCTGTTGATCTTTGTGGGGGCACGGAGGCTGGGGTCCCCCACACCACCAGCGTGGTGATGTCACTACCTCCCCTTCCAAGTAGGGCCTTCTCACTTTGGGTTTCAGTCACTAGCTTTCTCTGAGCACTCCGCTCTGTGCTGGGCTCTTAACAAGCTACGCTCTACGAACTAGCCAGCTCGCTCTCTTTGTCAGGAAAACAGCAATTTCTTTTGTAACTTTTTACATCCTAAACAGAAGCAGAAGTTCATTTCGGTCTTTTTTCAAACCTCACACATTGGAGAGTATTATTACTATCATCAATTTCGTGGATTCTACTAGAATTCCACCTTGGCTCTGAGGCCACCTCTTTCTGTGTTAAAGTGTTTCTTCCTAGTGTATGTCCTCTGGAACTTCCTTAGAAGAGGTAGATATCTTTGTGGTGAGTCATTTCAGTCTTTATGTGTGGATCTGTAAATGTCACCCTTACTCTGGGAAGAAAACACGAAGAAAAGAAAGAAAACACCATTCCACTCAGCAGTTATTTCCTTGCAGTCCATCTTTTCTGGCTTTCACTTTGCTGTCATAGCTTAATTATCATTTCTTTTTTTTAATTTTTACATTTATTTTTACTTTTAAACAATTTTTAAGTTTTTATTTAAGTACTTTGGGAGAAACAGAGTAAGCGTGGGTCTGCGAGGAGAAGAGAGAGAGAAGAAGAGAGAGAAAGAATCCCAAGCAGGCTCAGCACTGTCAGCACAGAGCCTGATGCGGGGTTTGAACCCATGAACTGTGAGATCATGACCTGAGCTGAAATTAAGAGTCAGATGTTTAATTTCATTTTAAGTGTTTTGTGCTTTTCCCCCCAATGTTTTTATGATGTAGCATTTGTTTTGTTTTATAATTTAATGCAAATCCCCTCTATATTATCAGTTAGGAATGCTTTTTTTATCTTGAATCTACCGATTTGCAGTTTTTCTATTATTTCTGTAGAGTCTCTTTAAGCACCGCCTCCTCTTGCTCCTCTCTTGTCCTGTGCTTTTAATTAAATAAATGTGAGACCTTGTGTCTCAGTACTAAGTTCTGGGTAAATAAAGTGGATGTGTCTCTCCATTCAGTAATTCCCTTGTCACCTGTGTCTAATAATTGGTCACTAATACCTTTCATTTATTTTTTTTCAAAAATCCTTTTTCATTTCTAGAAGTTTCTATTTTACAAAACTGCCCACTTACTCTATCATCTATATTGCTTCCTTGTTGCTTATACAGCTTTGTGATAGTAGATCATATTTCTTTAAACAATGCGCTACGCAGATGTTTAATTATTTGTCACATTGGTAAGGCCAATATCTTAAGTCCAAATATGTTGTTACTTCATTAACTTTTGCTCACGGTGCCTTAGCTTCCTGATCATCTGTTACAGTGAGGTCATTGCTCATCCGCAGTCCACCAGTGTCCTATGGATCTAAGTTGAGAATGTGTCTCTGTCACCATCCAAAGCTACACCACGCAACCTCCTCCATGCTTTTCTCAGTACAGGAGCTGCAGGCTTAACAAATTCCAGGAGTGAGGACCACCATGTGCACTGATGATAGAAGCACTGACCTTCCAGAATCCCTACCCCAGCCAGCCAACCAGTGCAGAGGGCCCACTGATCAAGCTTCAGTTCACAGACTTATTTTCCCTGAAGAAGCAAATAGTCTAGGACACTGGCCTACCACTGTCAAGAAGAGCAGCGTTCCCCAGATACTCGCTACGGTCCATTTGTTCTACGATGGCAGTCACTTGAGGGTATCTAACTCGCAGTCACATCCAAAAGCCTCAATTGTTCTTTCCATCTGATTGTATTTGTTCTATATCTTCCAGGAACTTCTGTTTCTGATGTACCGATGGGGCTCTGTGCTTTGAGGCACCCCTACAGATTTTTTCCAAATGCTACCTACATAATTCCATAGCAGAGGGAGGAGCAGAGGGAGAGCAGAAGCAGGAGGCTCGCGTCACCACTGACTGCTTATCCTCACGGCACTGTCCACAAGTTTCAGAATTGTATTTGTAGCAGGGTTCTCATGGGACACCAGGCCCTTCTCTCCAGAAATCAGCTTTATGTGTGCCGGCACAGGCTCGGTGAGGTGTAGCCTTTTATACAATTTCTACTTCTTTGTCTCCCATACATGGTAACATACACACTATCTGATTGGGCGGTCTATGCTGGGAGCCGCATCGGCCTTGCTGGATGACACGGTCACAGTAAGGAAATGGTAGATGTAGCATGGCTCCTGCCACAGGGGTGGAAGCTAGCATCTCCTTCTGTTAACTCATTGCTCCTGTAAAACTAAGCCTGTTGCTATTGATTAGGCCTCACAATGTTCCAAATCAGACTGATATTCCCCAGAAACCTCATGGTAGGAAGCATATTCCCACCTCTATGAAGAGGAAGTTAAACAAGGCACTGCAGATGTTTGTCTGAAAGGCTCTTCTATTGAGCTTCACAAACTTAAGACATGGAAATAAAGGGGGTTAAAGAACACAAAGATAATGTTTACCCTGGCCCGGAGATAGAAAGCCTAACTTAGGAAATAGAAACAAACAAGAGCCAGGCACAAGTTACTGCGCATACATATGCAAATTTGGTGCCCATTGTGAGGATAGGTAAGAGTAGTTACAACTTAAACTCATATGCAAAGGCCGGCTGGTCTAGGGGCGCCTATGGCGCTTACACCTTCAACATCAAAGAACAAGGTTGACAAAAGGTTTACTTACTAACCTTCTGGAATGTATTCTTCCTCTTGTGAGCCAAATAGAATGCCTTCTAGCCCTGTCTATGACTGAATCTTAGCGTCATTGTTATAGAATGTGTTTGCTATCTGCTTCTCACTGAAAACATCCTGCTATCTTCTCAGTTGTAAGATTTACTACCGGTTCAAACAAATGTGTATGTTATCTGTTTTTCACTGAGAATATCCCGTTATCCTATGATGTGTAAGTTACCTCACTGTAATTAGAATAGTTTTGAAGAAATACCTCTGTAAAACCTGTTTCTGCACCCTTTTCAAAGCATCTTTATCACTGAGAATTATTTGTAAAAGTTCCACCTTTTGATGTGATAAGTCTTTAAATAAAGGCTGAAGACCTGGCTAGGGAGGAGTTACAGGAGATACAGAAGGGGGGATACCACAGTTATGGAGGAGTTAGATGGAGATATAAGAAGATACGGGATACAGGAGAGAGAGGAGACAGAATAATGCCAGGCTGGACCAATTAAGAAACTGTGCTGCATTGAGTCTCTTCATTTGCTTCTCGTCCGCTGCTACCCCTTCAGGGAGCCCTGGACCTGCCGGAGCGGGCCTCCGGCAGGTCTATGTCACAGGGTCATGAGGAATGTCACGTACAGACATACAGTCTGGCTGGACATGGTCCAAGTTACAGACTGGTGTCAGAGCTATGCACACATTTATAGGAGTTGATTGGGCCACGTCACCTTCCTTTGTTTTGAGAAGGCCTCCACCTCATTCCTACCTCTACCACATATTAATATAGCATTAATATGTAGTGGACATTTTTCTTTCCCTTCTGATTTTCATGGGACTAAGGCTAGTATTTTACTATGAAGTGCTATTTGGAATTTTTTATGTTCAGATGAATTGAAATTTGGTTAAGGCAATATTCTCCTCTTCCTATTTTTAATATAATGTTTATCAGAAATCAACATTTTCTTTTTGATTCTCTCCTTACAAATACATATTTAAATTACTTATGAATATTTATATGTCATTTTGCTACAATAAATAGGAACATTATCACCAAATTTTAATCTAAAATTATTGTCTTACCATTCTTCGCCAGGAATGGCCTCAATAGGAAATTATATAAAAGCAATATCCATTATAAAAGTGATGGGACAGCTGAGAAATTCTTATTTGATAGGATCCATCCATTACTGAGTGGACCTCCAGTTGCATCATGGGTGGGAAACCCTTGACACAGTGCAAACTCTCAGTGCAGAGGTGAGACCAGTGGAAGCTATTAACTGTCCCTCTCCTACCTCTTCCTTAGGTGGCTTTTCTACTGGGCAGTGGTTTCATTTTGAGGATTGTACTGTCATCAGCTCTACCATTAGAGAACTTCCTATTAAGTTAACTTGGCTCTAATGTAAGTCATCTGGAGAAAATAATGGTTTGGATGTGATGACAAATTTTCAGCTTTTTAGAATCAAGTGGAGTGTGTAGAACAGACGAGATCCACCACAGGTCTATACGATCTGTTTTTCCTGAAACTTCACCCTACCCCCGAGCTAAACAGAAAGGAAAAAGGAGAAGATGGGAAATGTACAATACAACATTTGTAAAGAAGGATGAGAGTACAGATCCTTACGGGGCCTGGAATATGAGGGCTGTCGCACCAGGTACAGGTGCCTGTAGGCTCACTCTGGCCCGTAAGCCACACATGGTCTTCATTCTGTCTTATCTTATCTCACTTCTTACCAAACTTACTGGTTTTCCTTAGTGCTCCACCAACATAGGTCTTTCTGTTCTTCCAGTAAACTAAGGAAGGCACCTTGCTATTCTATGTGCCCTCGTGTGAATATGCACCTGTCTTTTTCACGCCATCATTCAGACCTCAGTTCAAAGGCAACATCCTCAGAAAGCCTCTCTCAGTCCATTCTATTAACTGCATCCTCCAGACTATATCTGGTCAATTACTATATTATTTTGTTTTAAACCCCGCTTTCTGAAGTTAGCTGAGCATCCTAATTTTGTATGGTCATATTTTATTCACCGAACTTAAGTACTGTAAGAATAAGAAACATTTCTTCCATTTTCACTGTTCTATGTTAGTGCAAAGAAAAATATCTGGAGACTGGAAGGCACTCAGCAAATATTTGTTGAAGATCTGTATAAGGGAGTAGCAGCGACGAAATTGGTATATTTAGAACATATACGTGAAAGGGAAATGAAACGGGGACACTTATGTTAAGGGGTTTTAAAATGGAGCCAGGAGGCCCTTTAATTGGTGGGCGTTATGCATGTCGTCACCCATGGAACCATTCATGTTTGAATTGGGCCAAATCACAAATATTCCAAAGACTCAGCCCAAAAACCTGGCTACAGAACCAGATTTTGCTTAGTAAGAACTATTAGAACCAACCATATTTAGTCAAGATTAGCTTTCTGCCGCCAACACCAATCAAAAATTCTCTGTGAACAATGTATACGATGCATTCCCTTTTTGCTTTGAAAACCATTTTGCTTTAGGGGCATCTGGGTGGCTCAGTCAGGGGGGCATCTGACTCTTGATTTTGCTTCAGGTCATGATCTCACAGTTCGTGGGTCTGAGCCCCACATCGAACTCTATGCTGACAGGGCAGAGCCTGCTTCAGATTCTCTGTCTCCCTTTCTCTCTGCCCCTCCCCCTCTGGAGTGCTCCCTCTCTCCTCCTCCACTCTTCCTCTCAAAATAAACATTAAAACAATTTAAAAAAAGAAACCTTTTGGTTTAAAGACTTCTGCTTCCTAGTAGGACACTCTCTGAGTCGCTACCAAATCTGTATTCTCCAAATTGCAATTCTTTATTTTTTTAAATATTTTTTTAAATGTTTTATTTATTCTTGATACAGAGAGAAACAGAGCATGAGAGGGGTAAGGGCAGAGAGAGAGGGAGACACAGAATCAGAAGCACGCTCCAGGCTCTGAGCTAGCTGTCAGCACAGAGCCTGATGTGGGGCTCGAACCCACGAATGTGAGATCTGACCTGAGCCGAAGTCGGAGGCTTAACTGACTGAGCCACCCAGGCGCCCAAATTGCAATTCTTTAATCCACATGAACACTCTTGCTTCATTTTTGCCTCCTCACAAGTCTATGTTGACATATATTTTGCCCATCCCCTTCTTGTTCCACTTTGCCATTTACCAAAGTCTCTTTGAAGTATAAATTAGCAACGCCAGGAACCTGTAAGAGGAGGGAGGGCTCTGCTAGAATCTGGGCTGCTGGGCAGACAACAGAAGGACAGCGAAGGTGACGGGACAGTTGACGAGGTCCTCTGTCTGGCTTCTTTGCGGCACACATAGATTCTCCTCCCAGAACTCTCCCATTCTCACACGTGACCGTGTTCAAAGTCTTACCTTCCACTCACGAACTAATGACTTCACTGCCTCTCTTCTTCTGCAGTAAGAAGTGGTTTGGCTTCTGCTGAAAACAACTGTTTAAATCTGGCTGGCATTTGCAGAAGAGACATCTGCAAAATAACCGAGGATCAGATTGGAGCCTGCAAACGGAGATGGAGATGCTGCAGGTCTTGGTGGATTCTCCTGCCCATTCCAACCCCACTTGTCTATTCAGATTATCAAGAACCCCTTAAGCATAGGTTGAAATGAAACTAGGCAAAACATCAAAAGGAAAGCTTTTTTTTGTATCCAAAACATTGGAAAATACAAATTAAACACTTCCAGCTTTATTACCACTTCCTACTATCCCTGTCAAAAAAATAAATAAATATGGGCTTCAAATCTCCAGATACTACTTCTTTGTGACTCATCTTCAGATTCATACAATCTCTTTAAAAGTGAGAAATCTGGGGCGCCTGGATGGCTCAGTTGATGGAGCGTCCGACTTCGGCTCAGGTCATGATCTCACGGTTCATGGGTTCAAGCCCCACATTGGGCTCTGTGCTGACAGCTCAGAGCCTGGAGCCTGCTTCGGATTCTGCGTCTCCCTCTCTCTCTGCCCCTCTCCCACTCATGCTCTGTCTCGCTCAAAAATTAATAAATGTAAAAAATTAAAAAAATTTAAAAAGTAAGAAAGCCCATTGTGTAACAAAAGCATTTTCTGGATTTGTCACAAAAGGCCAAACGGTTAACAAAAACCGAAGATACAGTTATACAAAATGTAATTCAATGGGCACACAGAAAGTACAAAGGAAATGCAAAGGCAAAATACAGAGGAAATACAGAAAGGAATGGGTGGGAAGAGCTTTGGATTGGGGAAAGGTAAAAAATTGGAATGGGGAAGGAGAAAATCATTTTGGGATCCTACATAATGATTTTCATTAAATGGAAGATAATTGGAAGGAAATGAAACAAGAAAGGAGAGAGAATGAGAGCTTTAAGATCAACAAAACTGTACATTATGTACACTAAAGGGTCACACCTCAGCCAACAAAGAGATGTTTACCTCTCCCTCCAGTCAAGAAGCACTGTGACCATTTCAGAGGCTCCCAAGCTGTCACTCTCTAGGACACGTGTCTTCTTTTCACAGGACCTAAACACTTACTGTAAAAATACAGTGACCCCTTCTGAGAGTGTGCCATCAGTATCCCTTTCTAAACAGACATTCTGATGCTGCATAACTTATGTTTTTAAATTTTTAAAGTGTTTATTTTATTTTTTGAGAGAGAGAAAGACAGGGCACTAGTGGGGGAGGAGCAGAGAGAGGGAGACACGGAATCCAAAGTGGGTGCCAAGCTCTGAGCTGTCAGCCAGAGCCCAAGGTAGGGCTCAAACTCATGAGCTGTGAGAGCATGACCTGAGCTGGAGTTAGACACTGAACCGACGGAGCCACAGGCACCCGCTAATGTTGCACAACTTCTGACTATAAATCATCTTCATCTCGAGTGTCATGAGATGTCACTTTCCTGTCCTGGGTTTCAGAAGACATCAACCCAACTATATAACTCAAAGTAGACACTCAGTAGGAGTTTTCCTTTACACTCACGTAGAAAATTTTGATGACTAAAGAGATTTGGTTGGGAGTAGGACTCCCCCTTCTTTCTTCGGTAATGCAGTGCTTATGAAGTCTTCTTTGGGTTTATTTTTAATTGTTCGAGTGTGGACATTTTCCACAATCATTTGGTATAGTCTTGAATCACTTTAGGGCAACTTGACCTTAAAATGTTGGAGATGTAACACAGGTCATCTGTTTACTGTGCAAACAGGGACAGACCTCTTTCCCACCATTCGGGGATAAACCAGAGAAGCACCACACCTGAGTTGCCATCTCTTTTACAACGACTAGGCCTTTTTGGGAATGATAGGATAAACTGAGCCTCCCAGCCAAGTCAGTATAATCCTGTTACTTATCCTTACCCAGACTCACAAAATAGGGTGCACAATATTTGTTCCTCAACGAGACTAACTTCTTATGAGTGTTCCAGAGCCTAAGAGTTTCGAAGACACACTTAATCTGTGTTAGTTCACCTAAAACAGCATGGCACCCACTATTTGTCATTTGGAATAGGTGTGCTAGAGCTGACCCAAACTGCCTCTTATCCTGATTTATCTTAGAACCATTATGCCTCATATAACTAAGACGAAAAACCTGAGAGACTTAATGAGATGGAATCACAGAGATTTCGAGAAAGATAAAACTCTAACAGATATGCGGGGAAGAGTTCACAGCCTTGAAAGAACAGGCTTTGGCTGTATCACGATTGCCACCAAAGAGAGATGAATAGACTGTAGTCCGGAGAAAGAACCCTGGTGGCGGGTTCCAGAAGGCTGTAGGACACACGGATACATTCTGCCCACCTTTCACCTGGTTCTCTCTTGCTGACCACAGAGTTGTTTCCTTAGTCGTGAGTATCTCCCTACAAGTATCTTTTAATTAGGTGGGTACACTAATAACATCTTCTGCCTCTTGGCACATATTAAAGCATTTTAATCAAAACATTCTTCTAATGTTCAACTTACACCAGGCCCCCACACCGTGTCTAACCCTTTCTGATTGTTGGACATGCCACACTTGGCTTAGTAAGTCAATATGTTGATGGACTTCCATGAGACAGAGGGTGTGTGTATATACGCTGCATGTTTCCAACTACGCTCAGGCTCTAAATGCTGGACTAAGAATATGTGAACTACAGGAGATCATTATGAACAGTTCCGGAAGTAGGACACCAGAACAAGAGGTCCCAGATCTCGTCTTTCCGCGGAAACACTGATGAAACACCAGCCATGGATTAAAATACCCCTCTGAGAGTTCTGGAGTCCCGATAAGAGACTGTGGCATGTCTGTTGTACAAAGTCTGACAGCAGCCACATGGAAAAGGGTAAGGGGAGTTCCACTTCACCTGTCACCTGTCACCCCCACCCCAAGGTGGCAGAGCTCAGCACGGAGACAGATGCCCTCAGCGAGCGATTTCTCTCACAGGGGAAAGAGAGGGCCGGGAATGACAGCTTCCCCGCACCCTGGGGGCTCCGCCTAAGAGGTCTGTCCCTGCCTGGACTCACCCAGCAGGCTGAGGGGGTCCGCACATCCCGGGAGGCAGATGAGGACAAAGAGAAGTTGCAGGACCCACAGCCACCAACACACAGATCTCAACAAAGTGGCCTGCAGACGCCACTCTCCAGCCCACTCATGAACCCCAGCAGCCAGCCTGGGTGCTCACGCTGAGGATCCCCCTACCCCCCACCCCCCAGCACATGGAGCCCAGCAGCCGGGTGGACAGTGCGGCATTAGTAGAAGGTGCGGCGTTAACGCTGAGACCTCCCCTTCGGGGAGGGAGGGCAAGGAGCGGAGCTGTGCCCAGCTCCCAGGGCGCCAGAGCACCGCCCTAGGGGAAGGGGTGGGGATTCTCAGCACCTGGCACAACACGGTGGGATAAGGCCTAGAAAGATCTGTGGCTCCACACTCTGCTCTTGAGGCCCACTGGGCACAGGAGGCCCCACCCACCTTCCAGGCACTCTAGGGAAGAGACTGGGCCTCTAAAGCTCCAAGCATTCCTGTCCCCAACATCCCTGGGTGTCCCCATGTTTATGCTTCCTCCGGGCACAGACCGTGCAAGGGCCCTCAGGCACTGGTGTCACATGCCCACAGCCGCCTGGGCTATAATGCACACAACTTGCTCTACTGGTCTGGAGTCACAGGGACAAGCCTGCCCCCATGGTTCCCTGAGGTATCCATCACCCTACTGGGGCATCTCTGTGGTGGACGCCCCCCCGCAGTTGTTTTCTCCAGGCTCTGAAATCTGGGTGGAGGCTGCCAGGTCCCCACGGCTTTGCGGCTTTGGAGGCGTAGCGCCGGCCACACTGAGGCCTGTGGGGCAAGTGGGGTTGCTGAGAGCTTGAGGACAGGGAGTGGAGCCTGCGGTGTGAGGTGGCACCGGCCGCAGAGGGCTCCTCCCTGAAGATCATCCACTGCCCAGGCTTGTGCGCTCTGGGCCACAAACAGGGGGCTCTGAGGCTCAGGGCTGTGATGTTTCCATAGGAAACAATGTTTCCCTTCTGAACTTGAGCACACTGACTAATCTCCCAGCATGGTGGTGAACAGCTGGTAGCTTTTGCTGAGATGGCCCTTCTGGACTGATCTGCTTCCTGATCTGGCCACGCCCATTGTGTTCTCTCCCAAAGAGGCTTTTGCTCATTCCTTTCAACAGAAGAGGCTGAGACTTTCTAAATGTTTAAATTGTGCTTCCTCTCTGATTAACAATTCAGTCTTCCAGGGATTTCTCTTTTTGCATTTCATATAAGCAGTGAAGAGAAACCAGGCCACCGCTTTAACACTTTGCTTAGATATTTCCTCGGCCAGATATCCACTTTCATGGCGCATAGTGATATCTGAGGAGGGGGCAGAAGGCAAGCTGATAGGCCACAAACACCTTCTGCCTCCCCCCCCCCCCAATGGTGGGACGTGTGTGACTTTCCTCAGGCTCTCCTGGAGGCCCAAGAACAAAGGAAAGGGGAAAACAAAAGGTTAACTGGTAGAGATCTTAGTCCTGCAGGACCTGAGTCTCTATTTACAAATATCTTAGTAAATTACAAGAAAAAGGCAATCTTATCAATAGCCTCATCTCCAGCAACCCACAGACTCATTTCTGGGAGCCTTACATCACCCCTCCATCGTGTTGTGGGAAACAAAGGCAGAAGGAAATGGCAGACAGGACTCCATGTCCTCATAACCCGCAGTCCACTGACAAATACTTGAGGCTGGCCAAGTAAAACTTCTCTCCAGGAACTCCCTACTGTCTTAATGCTAATGTTTTGCTAGAGGGAAAACAACCAGAGCTGGACAATGACTAGGCCTCCAGGTTCCTGAGTCTTCTTTAGCATATGAAAATCTCACTGGAAACTCCCCCCAGCTCCTTAGTATAGAACTAGTCTATCCTCAGAGTCCCAGGTCAGCTCTTTCTGCCCACTGGTCCTTTCCCTCTGCTTGAATAAAATCACCTTTTTGCACCAAAGATGTCTTCAAGAATTCTTCTTGGCCATTGGCTCTGGACCCCAGGAACCCCATTATCACCCCAAAACCTCATCACTGCCTTCTGCAGAACACTGGACCATGAACACACCTTTGCCACATTCTTTGCCACGTTTTGCAACAAGGATGGCCTTTCCTTCATTGTCCAAGAACACGCTTCTCATTTCCGGAGGGCCCCTCAAAGAACGGCCTTCAAGGTCTGTTTCTGCTCCCATTCTGCGCAGGGTTACTCATCTCTAGGAAGACGGAGGCTTGCCCCGCACTTGCGCTCTTTGTTTTCTGAGCTTCCATCTGCATCATCTTGAAAGGCCCTGCTCCTGACAGTGTGGATTATTTCTAAACTCCCGCAGCCTGTTACCAATTCTGAAGCCAGTTCCACGTGTTCAGGTGTGGGTCACAGCAGCGTCTGTTGGTATCCATTTGCTGTCCTATTCTGTTTGGCTGCGGAAACAAAACACCACAGCCATTCTGGCTTACAAACAACAGCTTTATTTCTCACCGTTCAGGCAGCTGGATCTCCAAGATGGATTCGCCAGCATGGTAGAGGTCGGTGTGAGTCCCCTCCCGGACTGCAGACTGCTGATGTCTCCTGTATCCTGACACATGGAAGGGGTAGCGCACTCTCTGGGGACTATTGTGATGGTGCTCATCCCCTATGAGCCCATGCCTCGCGCCCTAACTGCTCTCCAAACGTCCCATCTCCTAAATATCATTGATGTGGAAATGTTGGGGTTCAGAGCCAAAAGCCAAGAAAGAATTCTTGAGGCATCTTTAATGCAAAAAGGCGGTTTTCTTAAAGAAGCATGGGGATGGGACCTGTGGGCAGAAAGAGCTGCCTGGAGTTGTGAGGGGTGACTGGTTATATACTTTCAAGTCGGAAGGGAGTTAGGGACAGCACAAGCTTCCAAGGAATTTGGGATATAGGTATCCAGGACTCTTAGGGGGTAGCTATTGTTAGGAAAAGGTTATTTAGTACTGGTTAGTAAACCCTTAGTCATGAGACTCCAGATGTCTAGCAGTGAGCCACAGGCTGTGGAAGATGTTTCCTACCATATATTCAGGGAGTAGAGATAAAGGAAGTTTCCAAAGGAAGTTCTATATGTTTATTATTTTTTGTAATAGTTTATTGTCAAATTGGTTTCCATATAACACCCAGTGCTTCTCCTCACAAGTGCCCCTCCTCCATGACCATCACTCCCTTCCCTCCCTCCCCCTCCCCCTTCAGTCCATGGTTAATTTTCAGTATTCAATAGTCTCTCATGATTTGTGTCCCTCACTCTCCCCAGCTCTCTTTCCCCTTTCCCCTCCCTATGATACTCTGTTAGGTTTCTCCTGTTAGACCTATGAGTGCAAACATATGGTATCTGTCCTTCTCTGCCTGACTTATTTCACTTAGCATGACATCCTTGAGGTCCATCCACTTTCCTACAAATGGCCATATTTCATTCCCTCTCATTGCCATGTAATACTCCATTGTATATATACACCACATCTTCTTGATCCATTCATCAGGTGATGGACATTTAGGCTCTTTCCATGATTTGGCTATTGTAGAAAGTGCCGCTATGAACAGTGGGGTACATGTGCTCCCGTGCATCAGCACTTCTGTATCCTTTGGGAAAATCCCTAGCAGTCCTATTGCTGGATCATAGGGGAGTTCCACTGATAGTTTTTTGAGGAGCCTCCACACTGCTTTCCAGAGTGGCTGCACCAGTTTACACTGCCACCAACAGTGTAGGAGGGTACCTATCTCTCCACATCCTCCCCAGCATCTATATTCTCTTAATTTGTTCATTTTAGCGACTCTGACAGGTAAGAAATGAGCAGAAGACCTGAACAGACACTTCTCCAAAGAGGACATCCAGATGGCCAACATGCATATGAAATGACGCTCAGCGTCACTCATCATAAGGGAATTACAAATTAAAACCACACTGAGATACCACCTCACACCAGTTCTATATGTTTAAAGTCATCATAAGAGAAATCAAATCAAAACCACACTGAGATATCACCTCACATCAGTTCTATATGTTTAAAGTGGACCCCCAGGATCCCAGGGAACAGGATAATGTTAAGCTAAGACTGCCTTTTACCCTTAGCAAAGTATCAAGATCAAGGCAACTGAGCTCTCAGAGGAAGCCTATTTCAGGACTTATTAGCAACTGTAATAAGTAAGGAAATTTATTTATTTTTTTGTTTGCCTTTGTTTCCCACATCATTATCACTTAGCAGTATTAGGATTTCAACATATGAATTTGGGGGGAACACAAACATTCAGACCATATCACTACCAAATTTCTTTTTTTCTTTTTTTTTTTGGTTAAATTTTTCTTAATAGTTTATTGTCAAATTAGTTTCTATATAACACCCAGTGCTTCTCCCCACAAGTGCCCCCCACCATGACCATCACCCCCCTCCTCCCCTCCCCCTCCCCCTTCAGTCCATGGCTCGTCTCCAGTATTCAGTAGTCTCCCTTGATCTGTGTCCCTCACTCATCCCCGCTCTCTTTCCCCCTTCCTCTCCCCATGGTCCCCTGCTAGGTCTCTCCTGTTAGACCTATGAATGCAAACATATGGTATGTATCCTTCTCTGCCTGACTTATTATTTCGCTTAGCATGACACCCTCAAGGTCCATCCACTTTCCTACAAATGGCCATATATCATTCTTTCTCATTGCCATACAGTACTCCATTGTATATATATACCACATCTTCTTGATCCATTCATCAGTTGATGGACATTTAGGTTCTTTCCATGATTTGGCTATTGTAGAAAGTGCCGCTATGAACATTGGGGTACA
>PISW01009331.1:0-62077 GCA_004023785.1 Mungos mungo | reverse complement strand
GCAGTATTTAATACATAGTAGCAGAATATTTACTATTGAAGCTTGAAAAGATGTGAGTTCTTTGTGTGCAACCTTTCATTTATGCAAGTGAGAGGGTTATCGTTTTTTTTAATATTTTTACATTGTAGTAACTGCTTTGCTTGTTGGTGGTGTTTGCTTATTTAATACATTCTGTCAAGGACAGGAATTACAAAAAAAATAAAAAAATAAAAAAATAAAATGAGTATTTAGGAATATATTATTGTAAGATATCAATACTATATGGGAAGCAGTTCACTATTTGAAAGTACTTTCAGATTAATTTAACATGTATATTTCAAATTCCTGGGCAATAGCTAAAACTTTAAAAGGTGAGAAAAGTAATTAGTCCATAGAGGAGATAAAATGTAATTTTAAAAATGCTCAATTAACTGAAGAAAAGGAGAAAACAGAAGAAAAAGGAAATGTAACAAATGGGACAAATAGAAAAGAATTAGCAAGACGATAGATTTCAATCCAACTATATCAATAATCACTTTAAATGTGAATTATCTAACCATATCAGTTAAAAGACAAAAACTGTCAAATTGAATCTTTAAAAATGTAATATGTAATAATAAGCTGTCTACAAGAAATCCACTTTAAATACAAATACTTAAAGAAAGGTAAAAAGTAAAAGGATAAAGAAAGATACAGCATGCAGACACTAACCCAAAAAAAGCTGGAATAGCTATATTTATACTAACCAAACTAGACTTCTAAACAAGGAAAACAGAGGTGCCTGGGTAGCTCAGTCAGTTAAGACTCCGACTCTTGGTTTCAGTTCAGGTCATAATCTCATGGTTCATGAGATTGATCCCTGCACCAAATTCTGCACTGACAGCGTGGAGCGTGCTTAGGATTCTCTCTGTCCCTCTCTCTCTCTGCACCACCCCCACTCACTCTCTCTCAAAATAAATAAATAAACATTTTTTTTTTAAAAACAACATTAAAAAACCAAAGAAGAGGGGCACCTGGGTGGCTCAGCTGGTAAGCAGCTGACTTCAACTCAGGTCATGATCTTACAGTTTGTGAGTCTGAGCCCCAGTTCAGACTCTCTGATGTCAGCACAGAGCCCTCTTTGGATCATCTGTCCCCTCTGTCTCTCTACCCCTTCCCTGTTTGTGCTCTCTCAGTCTCTCTCTCTCTTAAAAACAAATAAACATTTTAAAAATAAAGCCAAGGGGATAGTCATTACATAATAATAAAGGAGTGAATTCTCCAAGAAAATATAATTCTACATGTGCATACACCTAAAAGCCGAGCTTCAAAATATAGATGACAAAAATGGATAGATCTGAAAAAACAAATAAACAAATCTACAATAATATTTAGAGATATCAACACTTTTCTCTTAACAATTAATAGAGAAAGTGGGTAGAAAATCAGTAAGAATAGCAATTACCTATACAGTACTATCAATCATCTTGATCCAATGGAAATTTATAAACAAATGCAAAATACACATTATTCTCAAATATACATGGAAAATTCGCCAAAATGACCATATTATGAGCCCTAAAATAAACCTTAAGAAATGTAAAAGAACAGAAAACATATAAAGTATACTCTCAGATTTTAACAGTATTGAGGTAGAAATCAATAACAGAATAATACCTGGAAAATCCTCCAGGATTCAAAAATTAAGCAACATATTTCTGATACATACAATAAAAATGAAGTGTCAGAGGAAATTTTTAAATGTTTTGAATATTTTTGAAACACTTTTGAAAATGAAAATACAGCATATCAAATATAGCAAAAGTAGTGCATTCAGGGAAATTTATAGCCATAAATGCTTATATTATAAAAGAAAAAGGTCTCAAATCAGTAATCTAAACTTTCACTAGACACACACACACACACACACACACACACAATGAAACAAAACGAGAGATAGTAGAGCCAATTCAGTCCAAAGGATGCAAAACAGAAAATGGGAAAGATCAGAGAAATCAATGAACTAGAAAACAGGGGGAAAAAAATGAAGCAAAAAACAAAACAAAACAAAACAAAAAGCCAAATGCTAGTTCTCTGAAGAAATCAATAAAACTGATAAACTTCTAGTGACACTGACCAAGATAAAAAGACAAAAAGAGAGAAGACACAAAGTTACCAATATGGGGAATGAAAGAAGGGCCACCACTACCAGCAACAGAGACATACAAGGATATCAATAGAATATTACAAACAATTGTTTGCCTATGAATTCACAAACTTAGATGAAATAGAATAGAATAAATCTATAAAAGATATAAACTACCAAAACTAACTCCAGAAGAAATAATCTAAATGTTGCTACATCTATTAGAGAAATTAAATTTCTAGTTAAAAATCTTTTAAAAAGAAAACTTCAGAAACACCTGGGTGGCTCAGTAGGTTAAGCATCTGACTTTAGGTCAGGTCATGATATCACTGTTTTATGAGTTGGAGCCCTGCATTGGGCTCTGTGCTGACAGCTCAGAGCCTGGAGCCTGCCTCAGATTCTGTGTCCCTCTCTCTCTGTCCCTCCCCTGCTCATTCTCTCCCTCTCTTTTTCTCTCTCTCTCCCTCTCTCTCTCAAAAATAAACATTTAAAAATTAAAAAAAAAAAAAAAGGAAACTTCAGGTCCAGATGATTTCACTGGTGAATTTTACCAAACATTAAATAAGAAATACTATAAACTCTATACAATTTCTTCCAGAAAATAGAAAATGAACCTATTACCCTGATTCTAAAATAAAAACATTTCAATAGGACAAAACCAAAGACCAATATTCCTCATGAACATGGAAGCAAAACTTGATAAGACATGAACAAATTGAATCTAGCAGTATATAAAATGATAATACAGTCGAGTAGGATTATTCCCATAAATACAAGATTGAATCAACTTTCAAAACCCATGTTAACCACATTAGTGTATGAAGAAGGACATACGAGAAAAACTGCATGAATTTTGGCTTTGTCTATGACCTTAGCCATAGAATACAAGAGCATGATCCACTTGGCTATCAAAAGGAATCAGGTACTGATTCATTCTACAGTACAGATGAAACTCTAAAACATCAAGCTGCATGAAAGAAGCCAGATGCAAAAGACTAGTAATTGTATGATCCCATTTATATTAAATGTCTAGAAAAGTCAAATTTATAGAGATGGAAAGTAGACTAGTGTTTGCCTAGGGCTGGAGATGGCAACAGGAGACTTACCATAAATGAGGATGAGGAAATTCTTTAGATTGTGAGAATGGTTATAAAACTCTACATATTGAATTGTATACTTATTATGTGTGTGAATTTAATGGTGTATGAATTATATTTCAACAAAGCTGCTTTTAAAAAAAGTGACAAGAGAAAAAGAAACAACAACAACAAAAAAGAGACTTATTACAGCCATTAAAAACTAGATAGCCATAGATCCAGCCCCGCCCGAGTCCCTTCTTTTTACTGGGTCAAAAGCTCTGTAGAAATTAGTAAGAGGAGGAAGTAAGATCAGTATGTTCTTTAATTAAGAACTTGTGTAGGAGGATGTAGGGCACTGGAGGAAGCACCATGGGAGGCTCTGAGCAAGTGAGTGCCATACTTTGCAAAACTGAAGACGCCTTTCCTGTATAAACGAGAAGAGCCTGGAAAGGAAGATTGCATCAGGTGACACCAGGCTTTGCACGCCACGCCATGGGTTTTGGATTATCCTGGGCACAAAGGAGACCCAGGAAAGTGTGTTAAGCAGAGGAAACTATAATGATGTTTGGTCCATAAGAGCTCAATCCAGCTGTTCTGTGGAGAAAGAATATAATCCTCAAAGGCATGGACTATGGTTTGTCAATCTTTGAAACTATCACAGGGGACTATCCAGTGAGAGGAAACTGAAGCTACTCAACCCATGGTTGTTAATAAATTCATGTATAACAGTCATTCACTCCCATAATTTGCAGTCTGGCTGAAAAAGGCTGACTCCAACAAATCTAGGTATGAGCCCTCTATCAACAATGTATGTAGCCCATATCTGAGCTCTGTCTTTGGAGAGGAAAAAAAACATCGTCTACTTCTGACTTACCTCCCATAATCCCCTCTTCCTCTCTCTGATCATCTCCATGAGGTGCTTCACTAACAGTGATGATGGAAGCTGGACTTCCTCTTCATTCCCCATGAAAAAGGCATTAACTCCCCAAACTGCTTTGGAACCCAGCTGAAGGGGGGCAGGGGAGGAAGCAGCAGTCTTCTTGCCAAGTCTGCTGTTCTTACTCAATACCAGCTGCACAGGCTAAGGAGGTTTTGGTAGGCAAAGGAGCAAAGACTCTTCATCTCGAAGACGTCCTTACCTGCACCTGAGAAAGCTGCTTGAAATCATTCATCTGAAATGTGTTCATATTGATGGTGGCCAGAACTATAGAGAGAAGAGACAGGTTCTGCATGAGGTACTGTAACAGTGCCACCAGGAGATGGTTGGAGGCCCACACCTTGTACACAGAAGGAAGGTGTGCTAAGTAGTAAGGATGAGGCACCACTTGTATCCCACTTTGCAAAGTACAAAAGGCTGCCACATAGTCCTCACATCATTGGACACTTGCAAGAACAATGCAAGATAAGAAGGGTAGTTAAGGGGTACCTGGGTGGCTCAGTCAGTTAAGCATCCAACTTCAGTTCAGGTCATGATCTCACAGTTCGTGGGGTTGAGCCCCACATTAGGCTCTGTGCTGACAGTGCAGGGCCTGCTTAAGAGTCTCTCTCTGCCCCTTCCCCACTTGCACTTTCTCTCTAAAAATAAATAAGAACCCTCAAAAAAAAATTTTAAGGCAGTTAAAATTAACCACATTTTGTGTATAAAACTAGAATAGGCCAAGATCATACAACACGATTAGACCTAAAAATTAAACACAGGTTTAAACAGGTTTCCTGACCCAAATTCAGCACACTTCCCACTGTACTATAATAATGTGGGGAAGAGGGGCTCAGTGGGTGAAGTGTCTGGCTCTTGATCTGGGCTCAGGTCATGATCTCAGAGTTCTGTGAGTTGGAGCCCCACATCAGGCTCTGTGCTGATAGCACAGAGCTCGCTGAGGATTCTCCCTCTCTCTCTCCCCTTCCCCCTGCTTGCACTCTCTCTGTGTCTCTAAAAATAAGCCTGCAAACATAAAAAAAACAAATTATTTTAAAGAAACAATGTGAGGAAGAGCCACCAAAAAGGAGGCATATAGAAGTAGCTAGTCTTGAACTAGGATACCTGCAGATATTCCCCTGGGCTCATCTGGCTGTTCATAGTACCTCAGTCATTTCCCTCACTATCATCACCTGGTCTGAACTGTTCTGTTACTTAACTCACTAGGATGAACTCTACTCAGAGTCCACAGTGAACTTCTGACCGCAAGATCCCAGACTGGTGCTTGGCCTAGGCAGACTTGCTGACACACATCTATCTTTGGTTTTTGCATGTGGCTCTCCATGTTAGTGGAGAAGACCTGGATTCTAAGCCATGCCCAACACCAATCCAAATTCTTAGCCCACAGAAAAATTATGAAATACAGAAAAGTATGCTGAGGCCAGAAGAGCTTGGTTGTAGGTCTGTTTAAAGTCAGCAGGACTGAAGGAGAGAGATGGGGTTGGTAAGTGAACTCTTCACATGGACCTTGAGTCCTCGTTCATTGTAATGCCAAATTTCTGAAGTCCACTTCAACGAACATAGGAAAGAGAGATCTCAGAGATATACTTGGTTCTTTATGAGGGTTGTTCAATATTCAAACTGCCCGGTGTAGAACCTCAATTCCTACTCAAAATAAGTCTAAATTTATACCTCCTTCTATGTAGCCTTGTAGCACATGTTTTGCATCATCCGAGGTCATGAGCAGTTCCACAATCCCTCTTTCTAGCAGGGCCTGTTGGGAAAACTGAACAAAATGAATCCACTTCTTTTGTTCCCATGGGAAGAAGGAAACATAAGGAAATTAGGGGAAAAAATACAGGTCGGGTTTGCTTGTGCAGCATGTTAGCTAGAGAGAAAGGTTTGCATTTAGAGTCTGACCATCTGCAATTGAGTAAAGTAGAGGGGAACCTGGGTCTCTGTCGCAGCCCGTGTTGATCACAGGGAACCACAAAGCAGCTGAGTACGGGCTCTGACAGCCATGGCCACTGCTTCAAGGGCAAAACCACAAGGCTGAGTTTAATGAGGAAACAGTTGAGGGAGGCTCTAAATCCAAAAGAAAGAGAGAAGGCTTTCTCTTGAAGAGAGGCCAAGGCTGTGGGGATCACAGATAAACTTTGTAAACTTTGGGTCCTACCTAGACACTCAAAGGAAGCAAGGAAGCCTGTCATGGCTTCAAAGAAGGGGGGAATCTAATTTGCAAATTGTATCTACTAATGACAGAGCAGACAGATGGCCAGAGGGCAAGAGGACTCTATCTGTGTGTCTTATTTGTTCACTTTATGTCTGGGCCTGGGAGAAAAGTCAAGTGGTAAATTTTGAAATTCAAGAAAAAAACAATGCTAGCTGAATGAGATTGATTGGAGAGGAGTCTGATGTCCTTGAGAAAAGTTATGGAGGGGAATCCCTCACAGACCTTGTCCAACCCCAGAGGCAATAGCTGCAAGGCCAAAGCCAGGAGATACAGGGAACCCAAACCTGCCTTCCTCCCTCTCTGGTCACCTTCTCATTCTTCCTTGCCCAGCTGGCAACTCTTCTCCACTGATTTCCAGGCCATCCCACCTAGGAGTCTCTATGTGGACACAGCGAACATGCGACCCCACGTTCTGCTCGGGAACCTGGGGAGGAGGTCCAGTTTATACTAGAACTCATCAGCTTCTTCACTGTGGAAAGTCAGGGACAGGAAGGGGACTGATCCATCAGAAAGGCAACCAGGCAGGACTGCAGTTATTCTCTGGCCTGAGACATTCCCCCGGAGACGCAAGGGCAGTAAAAGAAAGAACGTTAACACTGCAGGTCAGAAAGCTGCAGGATGAGAGCCATTATCATTAAGTTCATGAAGCATTATTTATTTACAATGGGTGTAAATTCACCAACACCCAGATTTGAGGAGAACTGTGGGACACAGAGATAGCGACAGAAAGGAATCATCTTTCCACATCAAGTGTTATCTCCTAATACACCTTGTACACTTTGACAGCCCTCACAATATTGAAGATTCACAGAGACAGTGAACTTGATCTCACATATTCTCATCACCCAAAGCACCTACCATGGGATCACCCATGCAGCAGGGCCTTGGAAATGCATGCTTGTAAAAGTGTCAGAGTAAAGAAAAAAGCATGTAAATATGGGGACAAATAAAATGTCTCACCTTCTGAACATAAGGCATGTAATCTTTATCCTGGGCAAATGAACCATATTCATTTTCCACCTGCACTGCAATGATGGGGCCTCTCTTGCGAAACTGAAAGACAAGCAGATCAAGGAAGAGTGTGAAGCTACTGGTGGAAAAAGCCTGGAATCTCTGCGTTCACTACTAAGATCACACACCCTGTGCATTAAGCTTAGTAGTTACCTCATGTTCCCTCGGTGTTCCCTCTCCTCCCCCAGAGCCTGGAGTCAGTCACCTCCAGGCATCTCGGCTACTGCACAGAATCCTGCCTTCCCTAGTCTTTGAAGATAAGTAACTCCTACAGTTTCCCCTCTATTTATCATACTAATTAGATGCTTAAATATGAATTTCAAACCTGCAAACTCCCCTGCTTCCACACCCACCCTATCCACTTTCCCTAACAAATGAAAGAGGCATCCCTCCCTCCTCCTGTTTTAGAATAATGCCACCACTCATGCATGAAGTCCCCCTGCCTCCTACCACCTACTTGGGAACTTGGCTCTCTGCCCTGTTCCTTCTACCTTCTCTACTGTCAACCTTTCCTTCCAAGCCAACTGACCTCCATCCTCATGGTAATTTATTCAGAACCGTCACACTAGAGAGAAGGAGAGTACACATGGACCCCACTCCTGTTCCCCCACCTACAATTCTCTTGCTTTCTCCTCTTGAGGGACCTTGTTTCTTGAAAGAGTTACCAGTTGTCTACACTCACTTTCTCTTTTTCTCACTTTTACTCCACCCCTCAAACCACAATGGTACACCTCCCAATGCCATCCTGCCACCTGTCATCAACAGTGACCTAGTGGTACTGAAATTATAAGTTTGCAATCTTTAACTTAATCTTTCAATGTTCTTCCACACTAAGTGCAGAAGCCTCTCTCGATACTGAAGACATAGTGAACTCTTGACAGCCTGACCACTTCACCCCCCACATGACCCCTATTGCCTAAAGAGTAAGTGCTAATTTTAGAGTGATATTTTCTTTTGGGCAATGGGACCCTAGCCCCTGAGTTGGAACAGAAGAAAATATGTGTAGTGGGTTTTCCTCTACAACTTCACCTTTTGCCTCTTTCCCATCTCACATTCTATGTTCCACACCAGCTGCACTTTTCCAGCTCTTCAGACTCCTCATTCTATCTCTTGTTCTCTGGTCTTCACCCATGTTGGAGACTCCTGACTATTGCTAAGGCCTGCCTACACTCCAGGCACTGTTTACATTACTTTTTCTGGAAAGCATGCCCTTTCTTCCTTGCTGCTTACCTCTATGAGGGGTGTCCTGCACTTCTTCCACTGCAGCAACTATTCCTCACTTTGAAAGTGGTTATTTGTCCCCACGAAACAGGGACAATGTATGTCTTTCTCTCCATTGGAAGCTTAGCTCCTACATAGCAGCTGGCACATAGCAAGTGCTCAATAATTACTTATTGAGTGAACCTAAGTATTCCACATTGATGAATTGAGAACAACTGTTTGTATTATTGAACCATATCTTCTCCCCAACATGAAGGGGGAGATTTCTAAAATCCTCATCATAGGAGAATTCACAGTTAACCTTACAACAGGTTGAGAATGAAATCCCAAGTGAAATAGTAAATAGACTCTAAAAACTATTTAAATACAATAATTAAAACAATGAATATAACCAATTAGAAAACCTTCAAATACTAACAATTTAGTAATAATAGGCCTTTTAAGTTTCATTTGCACTTATAATTCCTTGCTTCTTAAAAGTTTCCTAAGATTTCCCACCTCATGATTTTAATGGGATATTTATAAATTTGCTTTGCTTGCTGACTCTGTACTAATGCTGTATGGCATTTTTACTTGTGCTTGAACTTCTAGCCAAGCATTCAAAGTCTTTCTAATTTTAAGGCTCAGAGATTTTTGCTCCCGCATCTGGTCCCATCTAAATGCCAGAAACATATGGCTTTCAGCCCTTCTTATAAAAAGATGTACCTCTATTCTGCATAACAGACCCAAAGTTTAATTCTAAAGATGATGTCTTCTTCCCTGCAGCCTTGCTCATCTCTCCTAAAACTGTACTACCAAGACATTATTCCTAATCTGTCTTTCCCTTTATTTCCACTCCTAATCTCCTGTTTCTTTATAATTATTCTAAGAATAACTCACAATTCACAATTGAGATTTAGTTATAAAGGGCCAAATCTGCATCATATTTCCCCAAAAAAGAAGAGTCTAATAAGCTCTTTACTGGTCTACTACATAACTGGTTTTTATCCCCACTCAAGATATATCAAGAGATATGCTCTTAAAATAAAATTTATTTTTTAATAATAACCATGTGTCTCCTCTTGTTTGTAAGAAAGTTCTATTTTAAAAATCAAACATAATGACCAAATAATTCTTGCCTTTAGATAGTATGTATAATGTTTGTTCTTTTTTATCATATACTGGTCTGTGGGCTATGGGTACCTTGCATAAGATCTGGAGACTCCATGAAGCAAGGAAAATGCATCGTGTCTGTGTTCTTTGCATTTATGAAACTTAAACAAACTGGAATGTGAGCAAGAGCAAATACACTCACACAGGTACAAAATGATGTGTGAACCAAGTTATGCAAGATAGCATAGATTTAAAAAATCAAATGTCCATGACAAGGTACTAGTTAAATGAGTTACGATATATTCATTTGTGGAATGCTATGTAACCATTAAAAAGAATGGGTTTCAAAAATATATTTTTAAATGACAAAAAAATGTTCAATGGGAATTGCATATTTTTTTATTAAAAAGTATGAGGGGTGCCTGCGTGGCTCAGTAGGTTTAAGCAACCAACTTCTGCTCAGGTCAGGATCTCACATTTCATGAGTTCCAGTCCCATATTAGACTCTGTACTGACAGCTCAGAGCCTGGAGCCTGCTTTGAATTTTGTGTCTCCCTCTCTCTCTGCCCCTCCTCTGCTCATGCTCTGTCTCTGTCTCTGTCTCTCTCTCAAAAACAAACGTTAAAAAAATTTTTTTATAAAGTATGCATACATACACATACACGTGTGTAAATGTGTGTATAAATAATTTGTTTCTGTATGTGTAGAAAACCTCTGGAAAGATGCACAAAAATCTGGCAAAATTGTCTTCTAAAAAGGCAATTGAATGGCTTTGGTTCAGGGTAAGAGGGAAGACTTATTTCACCATAATCTCCATTGAGCTTTATCACCATGGGCTTGCATTAACTAGTTAAAACAACAAAGATAATTTAAGGGTAAAAGTAAGTAATATGAATATCAAATTCATTCAGAACAATGACAACCACAAATGAACACCCTTTGTCAGTCCCTTGTAAGATGTGTGTCTTTCTAGAAACTTTGAAGGAAAGGCTGCACCTAAGACAAAGGTCTAGAACTGAATATTGCAAGAATATCAGCTTCAATTCTCAAAAAGACTAAGCATGGCCTATTCTGTGAACAAGCCAGAAAAATTATTTTCCTAAAGCAAAGATAAGAAAGAAGGAACAGGAAATTTGCTTTACCTGGAGAGGAACGACTCTGGAAATCAGGTGGTCAAAATACTTATTAACTGCTTCAACAAAGCCCTTGTAGGTTGTTCTCAATACCATCTTAGGGTCTTGCAGCAACCAGCTGGGGGTGAAAGAGGACAAGCTCAATGTCTGAGGTGGGAAGGCAGAGGTGCGGGGGAGCGGGCCGGACATGACAGCCTGTCCCTTTCCAGAGTTCTCTTGGGCAGGTTTACATCCTCTGATCTCATGTCCATGATCCTGGAGCACTCAAGGGTCCTGAGGGGATGTGTCCATGTCAGCCTTTTGGGTCATTCTCAAAGATTTAGAAGAAAAGATGCCACCTCCATCAACATGACACTTTACAATTTACCATCAAGATTTGTACACCCGCATCTTAATGAGAGGTGGTTTAACCTCTCATTGAATACTCTCCCCCATTCTTGTTCAGTTTATTTAAAACATTTTTCTTGAACACAGTGTATGTACCTTAGGCAGAGGGTTACATTTCCTCAAAGACCTAAGACTTCCAGCACAGATTAGAAGCTAAAAAGCCAGTAAGCTTGTCCCCCAGGTCAACTTGTAAGGTGCTGGGCAAGTCTTCCAGCTAACCTGCACCATGAATTGTTGCTTCCCTAAAGCTCCCTCTTCCTTCAAGGGTCAGGCATTTTCTGCTCCTCAGCTGGAATGGGAAAACAAGCTCACCTTGAAGAAAAGCAATGCCTTTTCATGACAAAGAGGAGTAAAAGTGCTTACCTAGGGGCAGAGCCATGAGCTAAATGGGCAGTCCTGTCAGTTTGTGGAGATAACAGAAGAGCATTCTTAAATTCTCACCCTGAACCTTTGTTGTTTGGATTAAGAGCATGCATCACAGATGAGAGAAAAAGGCAATGAAAAAGGAGAGGGAGGGGAGGGGAACTGAGGGAACTTAGTACGAGAACCTGGTCTTCCACTGGCAAAATAAAAGAACAATCAGACATCATCAGAACAAGCCCACCCATCATGATTTAAAGCTTCTCTCTCTTCCCATTCTTCCCACTACTGGACAGAGTTGGGCATAGCTCCAGTGGGGCAAGAAGACTATGATCATCCTGATGCTTCCTCTCCCCCTGCATGCTCTTGGCCACATGCCTTTAGCACTAGGACAATGTGTCATCTGTAAAATGAGGATTACAAGATCACCTATATATCATCCTATTACTGCAACCATTGCCTAAGACAATGTGTGTAAAGCACATAAAAGTGCAAGACACAGATGACGTCCTTGGTTGTTATTAGACTAAAGTTTATGTTTAGTAAAGCCAACAACTTTACTACACCCACAACTTTGAACTCACAGCCCCGCTCACCTGGGCAAGCCCCCGAGGTCAATCTCACTGCAGATGTAAGGGCCTGGACGCAGAATCACCCACAACCCGATCTCCGCAGCCATCAGCACAAAGGCCCTAGGGAGGTCGGTGTCAGCAGCTCTCAAGATATTAGCGGGAGGGTGGGGATGAGCCTGGCACACATCACACTGTGGAGGATCTGCCTGGCTCCTTCCATCTCTAACTTCAGAGACCCTGGGAGCTGGGTTCTTCCCTGCTCTCAGCCCAGGAACTTCTGCACAGCCCCCCTGGGGGCATGAGGACCAAGGGTATCAGACAAGATAAAGGGTGGGATGAGGGGTTCCAAGAGTGAATCTGACAAACACTCTTGCTAAACTAGACGGTAAGCCCTGTCCCAGCCCAGGTGGCTGGACCACACTGCAGAATAGGGCAGACACTGGGGATTAGGCACCTCTGACTTGCAGTGAAAAGGTCTGAGCTCTGAGGAGGCAAATCCAGACCCCTGAGAGTAACAGATTCATGTCTGGAGAGCATCTGGGTCCTGAGAACAAGCCTCCAGATCCCCAGCCTGTCTCTGGTTCTCACTGCAGAATGGAGATGGCCCTTTGATCTCTGACTAACCCAAGGGCCACCTCTCTGCCTCCCCACCCCAGGCCAGGCCACAGAAGCAGTGACCACACTTACTCCAGGTCCAGGTTGCCAGAGAAGTCAAATTTTCCTCTTTGGGGCTCATGGAGGTTCCATGGAACATAGCTGTAATAGGGAAAGGGAAGGCAAAAATAAGCATTTTTTTATTTCTTTCTTCTAAATTTCGAGGTCAGTCCCAAATCCATGTTAACGCCTGGGATAGCTCTATTTGGGAATAAGTTGACATTTCCAATGGCAATTAAATCTGTATTACATGAACAAGGACTATTGTCAATAGTTCTTTTCTTTATTAAACATCTGTGATCCAAGCTGCCAATAATCCTATGATTCTAGATTCCATGGATTTATATACGTAAATTATCCTACTCACCACCCCATTGTCTGTACTACCCATTAAGAAAATAAAGAAAAAGATAAAACCCACAGATGTCTATATTTGTCCAATAAATTTTTGCTAAGAATTAATCAAAATAAGAATAGAGGAGGACTTCCTACGAGGATAATGGAGATAGAATAAAGAAAAGTTGCACCTTTAGATTTAGCAAGACAGACCATGCCAGGGCCCCCTCCTATAGGGCTGAGTCTGCAGGGTCAAAGGGACATGTGTAAAATTTTTGTTAGGTGCTATTTTTATTAGGTGGCTATCTTTTTTTGTGTGTGTCATTGAAAGGACACAGGTCTGAACCAAATCTGACTCCATGACAGGCTTCAAGTTTCCCCTCTGACCTTGGAGGCCTAAGTGTCGGTTTCTCAGAATCATTAGACAATAAGAGGGCACAGATTGCTCAACCAGGGACCATCCTAGTAACACCCAATCAGAAGCGGCCAGCTAAAATGCTTAACATTCCTAAGGGCAGGCCTAGAGATAGAAGCTATAGATAATCACTTATTGCTTAAGGCTAGTTGCACCCTACTTGAGGGTCCTTGGTCCACTCTGTAATTAGTTAATACTCTAAATGTTGTGATTGGGTCCCGCCAAAAGTAACGAACACTCTGGACAATGTGTGTGGTTAAAGTTACTGCCAATGATGTTAGGCAATAATGATTGGATCACTGTACCTGTGTCACAATTTCCTGTAACTCCCCCTTCCCAAAACCCATAAAGGCCCTACCTCGCCTTTGTTCTGGGCTCTCAGCATGCATCCACTGTGTTGGTAAAGTCTGTGAGACCCAGTTTAGGCAGGGCGAGCCTAAGCCTGTAATAAAGTCCTTTGCTTTTGCATGTGTGACTCGGTCTCCCTGGTGGCCTCTGGTTTTTGGAGATGATATTGAAATCTGGGCATAAGATCATCAACAAAGTTCTTGAGTGTTGTGCCCCTAACCTCGTGTTTGTCATTAGCCCTGTTTTTCTTGTTACACAATTTGGCACAATGTGTATTTGTAAGAATGTATGTGTTGCATTATGGCAGAACTGATTGTATATCAAGATCTTTTGTTGTGAAGAAAAATGAAGAATTGGTTTGCTAAAAAGTTAAATGTGCATGATAAAGTTTATAGCCATACACTGAGAGAACAGAATAAAAATATTTTGCTAAATGATGCTCACAAGTGACTTACTTCAAAAAATATTGCTAGAAAAAGTTGAAAACAAAAAGATGGAAAAAGATATATATGAGGCAAAAATTATTCCAGCAATCTTAAATAGGAGGTAAAATAGATTTTTAAGGCAAAAACATTCCTCACAAATAGATGTTAAGAGGCATCAAAAAATAATAAAGGAAATGATCCATCAAGAAAATATAGTAATCATGGCCTCACATGCTCCATAAACATGGCTTCAAGTAAAAGAGGAGTTTATTGAATCAGTAAAGGGTAGAAATCCAGTCATAGGGGAAAGATTTAAAATACTTCCCTAAGAAACAAAGAAAATAATAGAAAATAGTTGTATGGATATAGATTTGAATAACACAAATGAAAGGCCAGATCTAAAAAATCTGTAGAGAACTCAGCCAATAGGTGGAGTATATACATTCTTGAAAAGCACATATAACAGTTGTAAAATGCAAAATAAATCTCAACAAATTTCAAAAACATACATCACATAGTTTGTGATCCCAAGGCAAATGCAACCACATTAGAAAATTATGCTTGACAATGATAAAAATTTAAATAAATAAATAAATAAATAAAACAGAAAACATATTCCCAAATAACTCAAATGTTCGAGTACAAACGACATTCAAAGTATTACATAGTAACATCTATTCTGAAACTTCATACTAGCAGGAATAAAAAAGAGAATCTAAAGGCTTTTGAGCAAACAGATCACACACCAAGGATAAAATATCACAATGGCATCTGATTTCTCGGTAGCAACATGGCAAACTAGCTAGAAAATTCTGTCTTCAGTAGCCGGAGAAGCATTATGTGGAGACCACGCTAAGTGGAAGCCGAGCGGGGATGGTGAATTAAAATGAAGAATTCAGCTTTCCAAGGCAAGATGGCAGAGAAGTAGGGAACTCCATACTTCCCGTCCACAACTCTTAAACAAAGAAGGGCTGAAGCCAACAGACACTGAACCACAAAAGTCGGGGAGGAAAAGAGACAGAGTCCACTAAGAAGACAGTCTCATAGGTGCATAATTGCGAACTAGGGAAGATAAAAACAGGACAGGACCAGAGGCACTGAGGAGGGAGCCCCTCTGTGGAGAGACAGGGGAAGAGAAAGAGCTGCTGAAACTGCTCATAGAACTGTCCATAGAGAAGAAAAAAACCTCAGCCTGGGAAAGAGAAGGATTCTATCATCCCATCTCTAACCACATGGTGTCTGGAGAGAGATCCTATCTCTAATTGCAGCGCTTTCTTCCAGTCAGCACCAGGAGGAACTGCTCCCTTATAACCCCTACAGGATTCCCAGCTAGGAAGCTGCCCAGCCTTCAGGGTAGCATTTTGGGCAGTATCATTAAAACATGCAGACTAAGATCTGGAAATGAGGCAGAGCTTGGGACATAGAACACAGCCCACCTTGATTACTCACAAGGAGATTGGACCCAAAAGAGTGATTTGCAATGCTTGGCTCAAGAAGGGACTGGGGCAATGCCATTTTTCTCCCCACAACCACCAAGGCTGGGCCTCAGCGAGCGGCCCTCAGGACCCACAATGGAGGCCAGACTTGCCAGACTTGCCTATACCAAACCATGCCCATCCGCTCTGGAGAGCTGCTTTTTTTTTTTTTTTACTGGATCCTGGGGCAAAACCAACATTGACACATTGCCATGATTAACTCTAGATCAATTCTTACTTTTCAGATATATTTTCCGTAACCTCATTCTTGTCTTTCCTCTCTGCTGAACTGGTCACTCTTGTTATTGGTGTGCTTGAACAGTCACATTTAATCCATTCTCTTGATGCATATTTTACACCTCCATCGTTACCTTCCTTTTTCTCTCTCTCTCTGGAATAATCAGACTACATAGTTTCTCTGGGTAACATTACCTTTGTTTCTTTCTCCTCACCTCCTACCATATTCTCCTTTTTCTCTCTCTGAAGTAAGCTTTTTAATCTCTCTGCCTGGTCAACATTCAATTTCTCTTTCTCCCCACCACTGTCATTTCTCTCTTTGTATATGCTCTTCCATCAGCTCTGCCTCCACCCTGCTCTTTATTTGTAGCTGAGATTTCTGGTTTTATACTTTTAGACTTCACTTTGGTTTTTTTTCTTTTTGTTTTTGTTTCCTTTTTGGTTTGCTTGTTTGTTTGATTTGTCTGTGAGTTTGTGTGCTTTTGTTCCCTGTGTGTTTGTCTGTTTCCCTTTCCAAGGCTACCTCAAGAAACAAGCCAAAGTACACATGGTGGGGAATCACAAATGTCACTATGAGTAGGGAAATAAAATAACCAAAGGCACAAGAAGAAAGACCAAAGGACACCATTAAAAGAACACTTCCTGAACGGACAGGCGGTAGACAGTCAACGAGCCTCCTTTAAGATAGCAATACTCATAGGTACAGAGGGCATAGCCAGCTTTTAAAGCTGACAAGAGACAGAAAGTTGGCCAAAATGACAAAATGGAAGATTCTCCTTTAAAAAAATTCCAGGAAGAAATGACAGCTAAGGAATTCCTCAAAACAAATATAAGCAACATAACTGACAAAGAATTGACAACAAAAGTCATAAAACTAATCGCTGGGCTTGAAAAAGGCATGAAAGACATTGAAAGGAATGAAAGAAGCTATTGTTACAAAGATTATGGACCTTAAAAATAGTTGTGATGAATTTAGAAATGCTATAAATAAGGTGCATAATAAAATGGAGGCGGCCACTGCACAGATTGAAGAGGCAGAGAGGAGAATAGGTGAATTAGAAGACATAATTATAGAACCTAATTATAACCATAATTATAGAAAAAGAGGAAGCTGAGAAAAAGAGAGAGTAACTGATCCAGGAGCACAAAAGGAGAATTCAAGACCTGACTGTATATGCCAACCAATGGGACAAGCTAGAAGAAATGGACAAATCCTAAACACACATGCACTACCAAAATTCAAACAGGAAGTGATAGAAAATCTTAACAGACCATAACTAGGGTCTCGGTAATTCTACCAGATATTTAAATCAGAGTTAATATTCATTTTTCTTAAGTTATTTAAAAAAATATAAATGGAAGGAAAACTTCCAGACTCAAAACCAGCATCAGTTTGATTCCCAAACCAGAGACCCAATAAAAAAAGAGAACTACAGGCCAATATCCTTGATGAATACAGATGCAAAAATCCTCAACAAGATACTTGCAAATTGAGTGCAACAGCACATAAAAAGAATTATTTACCATGATCAAGTGGAATTCATTCCTGGGTTACAGGGCTGGTTCAATATTCACAAATCCATCAATGTCATACATCACATTATTAAATGAAAAGATAAAAACCATATGATCCTGTTGATAGATGCCGAAACAACATTTGACAAAATACAGCATCCTTTCTTAATAAAGACCCTGAAAAGGGTTGGGATAGAAGGAACTTACTTAAACATCATAAAAGCCATTTATGAGAAGCCCACAGCTAATATCATCCTCAATGGGGAAAAAACTGAGAACTTTCCCCCTGAGATCAGGAAAATGACAGGGGTGTCCACTCTCACCACTGTTGTTTAACATAGAGTTGGAAGTCTTAGCATCAGCAATCAGACAACAAAAGGAAATAAAAGGTATCAGAATTAGCAAAGATGAAGTCAAACTTTTACTTTTCACAGATGACATGGTACTCTACATGGAAAACCTGAGCGACTCCACCAGAAGCCTTCTAGAACTGATCCATGATTTCAGCAAAGTCGCAGGGTACAAAATCGGTCGCATTTTTATACACCAAAAATGAAGCAACAGAAAGAGAAATTAAGAAATTGATCCCATTCACAATTGCACAAAAACCATAAAATACCTAGGAATAAACCTAACCAAAGATGTAAAAGATCTGTATGATGAAAACTATAGAAGGCTTATGAAGGAAATTGAAAACACAAAGAAATGGAAAAATATTCCATGGTCATGGATTGGAAAAATAAACATTGTTAAAATGTCAATAATACCCAAGCAATCTACACATTCAATGCAATCCCAATCAAAGTTGCAGCAGCATTCTTCTCAAAGCTAGAACAAACTATCCTAAAATTTATGTAACTCCAAAAGACCCCGAATAGCCAAAGTCATATTGAAGAAGAAAACCAAAATGGGAGGCATCACAATCTCAGACTTTAGCCTCTACTACAAAGCTGTAATTATTAAGATAGTATGATATTGGCACAAAAACAGACACATAGACCAATGGAATAGAATAGGGAGCCCAGAACTGGACCCACATGTGTATGGCCTCTTTAACAGATGGTGCTGGGAGAATTGGACAACAACATGCAAAATAATGAAACTAGACCACTTTCTTACACCATACACAAAAATAAACTCAAAATGGATGAAGGACCTGAATGTGATACAGGAAAACATCAAAACCTTAGAGGAGAAAGCAGGAAACAGCCTCCCTGACCTCAACCGCAACAATTTCCTGCTCAATACATCCCCAAAGGCAAGAGAATCAGGACATAAAATTAACTACTGGGACCTCATCAAGATAAAAAGCTTCTTTCTGCACTGCAAAGGAAACAATCAAAACTAACAGGCAACCAATGGAATGGAAAAAGATAGTGGCAAATGGCATATCAGATAAAGGGCTAGTATCCAAAATCTATAAGGAACTCACCAAACTCCATACCCTAAAAACAATCCAGTGAAAAAATGGGCAAAAGACATGAATAGACACTTCTCCAAAGAGGACATCCAGATGGCCAACAGACACATGAAACCATGCTCAGCGTCACTCATCATCAGGGAAATACAAATCAAAACCAAACTGAGATATCACCTCATGCCAGTCAGAGTGGCTAAAATGAACAAATCAGGAGATTATAGATGCTGGCGAGGATGTGGAGAAATGGGCAACCTTCTACACTGTTGGTGGGAATGTAAATTGCTGCAGCCCCTCTGGGAAACAGTGTGGAAGTTCCTCAAAAAAGTAATAGAACTCCCCTATGACTCAGCAATAGCACTGCTAGGAATTTACCCAAGGGATACAGGAGTGCTGATGCATAGAAGCATATGTACCCCAATGTTCATAGCAGCACTTTCAATAATTGCCAAATCATAGAAAGAGCCATCAATTGATGAATGGATCAAGAAGATGTGGTTTATATATACAATGGAATACTGCATGGCAATGAGAAAGAATGAAATCTGGCCATTTGTAACAATGCGGATGGAACTCGAGGGTGTTATGCTAAGCAAAATAAGTCAGACAGAGAAGGACAGATACCATATGTTTTCACTTATAAGTGTAACAGGAGAAACTTAACAGAGGACCATGGGGGAGGGGAAGGGGAAAAAATCGTTGGGGAGAGGGAGGGAGGCAAGCCATAAAAAGCTCCTGACTACTTAGAACAAACTGAGGGCTGATGAGGGAAAGAGAAAGGCGGTTGATGGGCATGGAGGAGGTCACTTGTTGAGATGAGCAATGGGTGTTATATGGAAACCAACTTGAGAATAAAACTATAAAAAAGCAGTATTACGCAGCAAAATTAATGGGATATGTAACCAAAGCAATAATTAAAGGTACACTCATATCCCTGAATAAATATATAAGAAAACACAAAATCCTGGGGAAAAAATGAGCTCAACTCTTCAACTCAGGAAACAGAAATGAAAGAAGAGGAAAGAGAAGAAGGAGGTGGAAGGGAGGAGGTGGGGGAGGAAGAGAAAAGGAGAGGGGAGAAAATGCTAAACCAAATAAGGTAGAAGAAAGGAAATTATACATAACTCAGGAGCTATCCAATAGAAAACAAAAAGATACAGAGAATATTAATAAAGTTACAAGCTAGTTCTTTGAAAAGACTAAATATTTAGAGAATATTAAGAGGAAAAAAGGTCTAAATACACAATATGATGTACAACTTCCAAGAAAGAAAGAAGAATTTTTAAAAGTCCTAGTCAATCCAAAAGAAGAAGAAAGAAAAAGAAAAAGATATATAGAATACAAATGTATATACTCTAGGAGAAAAACCAGTAACCATTTAAGTAAGTTATAGTACCCCAAAAGTCTTCACCTCACAACCACAAAAGACAGTAGTCACAGAGGTTTTACAGGTGAATTTTAAGAAACATTCAGGGTAAAGATAATTCTTTTGCAAGATATTTCATAGAAGAGAAAAATATACATATATAGTCACTTTATGAATTTATTATGACTGATATCAAAACTAGACAAGATACTAACGAAAATAACAATTTTAAATCCATTTCAGTTTTAATAATAAACATACATATCTGAAATAAAAGATTAGTAATCAAGCCTAGCAATCTAGGTGTGTGTTATGTGTTTTCACATTCACATGTTCATATCTCCTAATCAAATAAAAATTATCCCAGAGATGTGGATTGATTGAATATAAAAAAAAATTGTTCATATAATTTACTACGTCAATAGATGAGTGAAGGAAAACCATATAATTTCTTCAATAGATGCAGAAAAAATTCTCAATAAAACGCAATGATTATTTATTATTAAATTATTTGTATAGTAAATGAGCCAACAATCAATTTACTGCCTCCCAGCTTCAAATTCTTGCTTTAGTATCAGCTCTGCAATAATGGAGCCAGCCCTTGAAGCGTTTTCTCCTTTATAGTGAGTACCACCTTTAGCTTTGCCACAAGAGGACGGTGGAGGGACATGCAGGAGGAAAGGGGCTTCTCTACTGATTTCCAATGCCGTTTGTGGATTTCTATGATCCTGCTGTAAAGCTATCTGGTTAGTGGTGTAGATGTGAGGGCATCTGGTGGTTCTTTCTTTTTAAAAAAAGTCAATGCATCATAAGTATACTCTGTAACAACCAATGCGGAATTAACCCGGAGAGGGAAGGGAACTCAACTATTTTGGAATTAACGTAATTAGTATAGCTAGCTACAGATGTAAAACATCACATTACATAGCCCATAGCATGTTGCTAACACTTTTCTGCTCTTTCCCTTTCTATAATGTAAGTTTACGCCTCTCAAGACTGCCTTTACTTTTCCCTGATGTTAACTAATAAAATCCTACAGCTTGACCACAAAGACAGCAGACACTTTTAATTGCTGGTGACAAACCAAACATCTCATCAAGAAACCTAAAAATACATTCTGCATCATAAAATGATAAAATACCCTGCAAAGGAGACTTAGACTTTACAAGACTGTACAAGCAGGGTTGCAAAGCTCTGTGAATGTCCTCCTCAATCTCTAAGTAAAATCCATAATTATGAAAGACAGTTCAATTGCTTAGCAGCTGAAACCAGGAGCCAGGCTAAACTCAAAGCACAGCTCCACTATCACTCACTAATTGTGTGTCTTTGAGAAAGTGCCTTAACCTCTCTCTGCTGGAGTTTTCTCACCTACAAAAGATAGTGATAGCACTATTCACCACATAGTATTGCTATAGAGATGAAGTGAATTAATACTTTCCAGGCTTTAGAACATGCCTAGCTGAGTGTAAATACTATATACACGTTCACTGAGTAACTAAAACTGGTTGTCTTACTTTACAGCGTATGTATGTTTAAATCAGAATTTCCATCCTCTGTCAAACGTGGCCTCTTTACACTAAGGGTGGGCGTCCCTGCCTTTTTTCTGACTTCAGAAACACCATTCCCATATGCCTGTCACAGTGTTGCCTTCACAGAATTCTTTCTTTACCCTTCAACACAACTTTCTTGACTCCCAATTTTTTTGAGTCTCAAGACTGTTCTGGAAATAGGTCTGTTATGAAAGGATCTACACTATCGCTAATTTAAATGTGATTTTTATTTGGGGCTAGTTTTTATGTGACTGGCCATCTGGGCACAGGTAGGAGTCTATGCCTCGGTAGGATTTTGGTGACATCGTCATTCACAACTGCATGGTCACCCCTTGAGGAGATTGTGGGAGCGAGGTAGTTAAGATCTCTATGCCTCTGTTATTGTCCCACCACAGTGAGAATGACACTTTCCAGCCCACAGGACAGCTAGTTGGAGGATTAAGTGACTTTGTGAAAATGATTACAAAATGCCCAGCCATCAGTATACCCTATATATATGTTACTTTTTGTCACTATACACTTAATCATGTTAAAGATCACACCAGATTTATCATGTTAAATGTATATTTAATCATTTTACATCTATATTTAAATTCTTATGATTGACTAACCTAGGTTTTTGCCATCACAATGAGTACAGGCATTGTGATAGGCATTTTTCACATACATCAGGTAAATGCTTTATCTCATTTAGTCATCAAGACAAACTTTTGAAGCCATTTTTATTTTGTTTACTTATAGATGAGGACATCAGGGCCCTGGGAGGTAATGGTTTGAGGCAGAGTTGGGACTGAAGACAGACAGGTCTGTCTGAATCTCTGTGCTCTTAATTATTAATGCCATTAAACTTCACTTGAGTGACACTGGTATTTCCTTACATTTTCATTTTATTGATGCTATTATTCCTTTACAAGCTCAGCTTCATTTACATAAAAATTGTTTTTAAGACACCATGTATTTATCTGTAAATATACTTTAAGCATTTGTCATTAAGCTGAGGGCTCCTAAGAATCCAATGACTTTCCTATTAGAGAGATTCCTGTGGAAATCACTTACTCTTTCTGTTTTTCTCTCATTAACCCTTACCCAAGTCTGTGACCACAGCAAACTAAATGTGATATGTGACACTTAAACATAAAGGGCACGTACTAAAAAAGACTATTCAGAAGGTACTTCCTCAGACAAGGAGTCTCCAAACCAAAGGCTCTGAGCCTGGATACAGATGTTAGCAGTCCCTGCGGGGTAACCAGTTCACAAAGACCTAGGGGGCCGGCACTCACGTGGTAAGGGTGTTGAAGCCACAGGCCTTCAGCTTCAGCAAGCGGTCCCTCCAGTACTCCCTGGGCACCCGGAAATAGTGGATGGAGCCCCCGAAAATCAGAAACTTGTGACCTCCAAGGGTGAAGTATGGCTTACTTCCAACTCTGCTTTCGGTCTGAAGTCCCACAGATCGGTCCATCAGGTTGAGGGGGGTCAGGTAAGACCAATTAATCGTGCTGAGAGAGAGAGAAAGAGGAGAGGCTGCCACAGCCTTACCAGAGAAGGAAGTTCTTGCAGCAGGACTTACTCTGGACATGCTTCTCATATAATTTTCTCCGGGAAAAGAGAAAAGGCTCCCTTCCCTCCCCACTCAGGCAAACCTGTACTGGGCTGGTTGTAGCTGTGCATTTGCAAATAGAAGATCCTCCTTATCTTTCACTGGAGGAGCAAAATCTGATAAGATAGGTGGCAGTAAAATGATGCACAGGATTCTTTTCCAGGAGAGACACAGGCTGAAAGAGAAGAAATAACAATGACAAGGAGAAAACACTGGACTGGTCAAGCTGTAAGGACCAAAATGCTTGCTGCTCTAGAGGCAGGTTAGAGGCAAATGCCACAGAGACTCCTATCAAGGCAGGTCACCGAGGTTAATGGACAGGGAGGCTGGGGCTTTACCTGAGTCCGCTGCGGTCCCCTGCACCACCAGGGCTGTCCCAGAGCCCATCTCAGTACACCTAGAAAGCTGAGGATAAACAATCCTAGAAGCCCGCAGAACAGGGATAGGAACTGGGAGAGAGGATTCTGGGAAAAGCTGCAGAAAGGGTAAGGGAGGAAGCTATGGAAAAGCTCAGTGACAGGTGGAAGCACTCCATCCACCAAGTTCAGAAAGGCTGCAGGGCCCGATCACTGGAGCACTTTGTCAGCATCCACGCGCTGGTTCTCTTCTTTTTAGGGTGATGGATAGACTCTCAGCAGGGCTGGCTTATCTAAGGTGTGGGCAGAAGAAAGATCTGGAGGGGAGAAAGCTTGAAAGGGGAGTCGATGAGGAGAGACTCAGGCAGATACGAGGACCCGCGGGGGCGTTCCCGTCCAAAAGGGCCCTTGCTCCACGTATTTTTCCCAGTTCCCAGCGAAATAAACGCCTGTGGATGCCTGGAGGACTAACGGAACGAAGAGGGAAAGGCTAGGGGACCTCCAGGGTTGCGCGCCCAGGACGATCCGGCAGTCCGAGTCGCGCGCTGAGCTGCCTGGCCAGGGACAACTGCGCCGAGTCACCTGGAGCGCCGCAGGGAGCCCATCGCCCGCAGCCCGCGATTCGAGGTCCCGCCTGCTCCCGCCGCAGCTCCACGGACCCAGGCTCCGCACCAGAGCCCAAGTCTCCGGCTCTGGCTGTGGAAATGGCAGAGCCCCGCATCTGACCTTGCGAGTCCGAACCGCCGGTGTGCGCAGATGCCTTTCAGCCCGAGCAAGTAAGGTGGGAGGGTCTCGAGTTATCGCCACAACCTTACTTTCCTATACTGTGTGTCGCCAGCCTAACGGAACAGAAAGAGCGATAGGTGGGAGGGAAAGAGGACAAATTAGCCTACGCGTGCTCCGCAGGCTCAGGGACTGGCGAGTGCCCCTCGGGCTGCAGACAGCGCGTTCAGACTAACGGATGGGGTGTGCGCACCGAGGAATAGTTTCAAAATGATGGGCAAATACCAAAATACAGGTTCCATAGGGTGCGATGGAGGTATAGGTGAGGGACACCAGTTACCCTGGAGTATAGTTTGTTTAAAACCAAACCGAATCTGTAAATTGAGAGAATTATCAGAGTAAAGAAGGGAATGCTGTTACTACCAGTGGGTCAGATTGAAAGTATCTACATCGGATATGCAAGAACTACAGTTTGGAATTCTTTGGTTACAAACCAGCAGGAGACAGGGCTGCGGAGATCAAGTTAGGAGGAGGCAGGCCAGGGAGGGCAGTGGAGGCAAATGCTAATCTCTTCCTAGAAACTAAGTCAGATATTAATTTTCTTGAAATTAGGTGAGTGCAAAGTGTAGACTAGATGGGAAAAAGACAAGTCATCCCCATAGACCTGGTGATCTCAGGATAAGAGCTGGAGTTGTTCTCGTGGTGATTAAGCAAGAGGATGGAGTTGATTCGAGAAAATTTGGGGAGGTAAAACTGGTAGATTTCATTAGTGATTGAATGAAGCAGATGATACAGAAAGGAGTTTGGGATGATATTATGTGTCAGCCTAAGTGACTTGGGTAGGTGGTGGTGACATTTATTGAGATGAGAAACACGGGATGTGGCAGAGGTTTAAATTGATGAACCCAGTTTGAAATCTGCCAGATTTGAAGTCCCGGTAATGAAGAGAAATCTGAGTTTTCTGTTTGAAGCCTTTGCTTTTTCTCTCCTATTTGAAAAAACAAAGCCTGTGGCATTAGGTTGAAATCAGATTTTATTACTTTTCAGAGACTATCATGGGTTTTCTTCTCTTGTCTCACTCTTTACAAGGTATACTTTTGTCAGCAATATTGTAGATTATATATCTTTTTCTCACTCTTAGGTTGGAAGCAATGGACTTTTGGGACTTTCTACATCTTACACAGAAGCATTGTATTTAACTTCTTTGAATGAATATATCCTGTTTTGTAAATTTGGTTTTAACAGCTACAAACCTTTATTCTTCTTTGCCAAGATTTTTTGAAGCTACAATAATTTATTTTTTATATCATTTATTAACAAGTTAGCTAATATACAGAGTATACAGTGTGCTTTTGGCTTTGGGAGTAGATTTCTGTGATTCATTACTTACATAACTATTCTAAGGCTTGTGCTTTTCCATATAAAATGTGGGAAAGGCTTGTCAATTTCTACAAAAAGCCATGCTAAAATATGGATAGGAATTGCAATCAACCTAGAGATCCAATTGTGGAGATTTGACTTCTTTACAATGTTTAGCCTTCAAATGCTTGAATGTGCTGTGTCTCCATTTCTTTTGGTCTCCTTCCACATTTTTAAATCAGAATTTTGTGATTTCTTTCTTTTTTTTTTTTTTTTGCACACAGATCCTATGTATATTTTGTCAGGTTTATACCTCAGTGTTGCAATTTATTTTGGGTGATTTTAAATGGTATTATGTTCTTAAGTTTGGCTTCAGCATGTTCATTCTTAGCATTTAGACATTCTCTTAGCTTTCTTGTATTGATGTTGGATTCTGTGACCTTGGTTAACTCACTTACTAATTCTAAGAGGTAGCTTGAGGAATTGAATTGAAAATCCAGTTCCTTAGGATCCTCTGCAGATGCAATCATGCCATCTGCAAATACAGAAAGTTTTATTTCTTTCTTTCCAATCTGTATGTCTTTTATTTCCATTTCTTATCTTACTGTGGCAGCTAGAATTTCCAGTACTATGTTGAGTAAGAGTGGTAAGAGTTGACATCCTTACTTTGTTCCTAGACTTGGGCAAAAAATGTTCAGTCTTTCACCATTAAATATGACGTTAGATGTGGGGTTTGTGTACGTGCTGTTCATCAAGTTGAAGTAGTTTTATTTCTAATTTGCTGAGAGTTTCTATTATGAATGATGTTGAACTTTGTCAATTACTTGGATCCTGTCTTAATTTTCTACAATGTTACTATCTTAATTTTCTCCTGAAACATACTTTGGCCAGAAATAGAATTTGCAGATGTGTGATATTATGTGCTATAATGAAAAATATCATTGATCTTCATTTCCAGTTCCTGCCACAAAGTTCCTAAACATTTGGAATTTCCTGAGTGAAAAAGATAAGAAGAGCATTTTTTGCTACTCATAGCAAGCCTTTTTCAAACATGTCTAAATTTATGTTAATGAGGCAACTTTTGGAAAGCCCCTAAGGATGAGGAGCTGGTTACCAGGAGACCAAACCATGTGATTAGAGAGTTGGTCATTTCAGTTTCCTCCCACCCACTCTAACACCTGGAGAGGGGAGAAGGGCAAAGGTTGAGTTAATCATGACCATGATTTAATTAATCACACCCATATAATGAAGCCTGCATAAAAACCTTAACTGAAGAGGTTCAGAGAGCTTCCACATTGATAAACACCTTGAGGGCTGGGAGGATGGTAGCCTCAGAAAAAGCATGGAAGTTTGATCCTCCTTCCCCATATGTAGCCCTATGCATCTCTGCTACCTGGCTGTTTTTGAGTTGTATCCTTTATAATAAACTGGTAAACCTAGGTATTTCCTGGATTTTTGTCAGAAGTTCTAGCAAATTAAAGGCATAAGGAGAAAGTCACAAAAAATGCTGATTTATAGCCAATCAGAGACATCCTGGAACTGGCATCTGAAATGGGTGAATAGAGGACAATCATGCAAGACTGAGCCCTTCACTTGTGGAGTATATTCCTTAGAGTAGATAATCATTATTGTTTCAAAAACTCTTTCAACCCAATTATCTTTTTTTTACATCTATTTATTTATTTTGAGAGAGAGAGAAGCAGGGGGAGAGACAGAGAGCAGGGGGGTGAAGAGAGCAGAGAGAGAGAAGCAGGGGGGTGAAGAGAGTATCCCAAGCAGGCTCTGCAGTCAGCACAGAATCCCACGTAGAGCTGGATCTCATAAACCATGAGATCATAACCAGAGCCAAAACCAAGAGTCAGGCAGTTATCTGACTGAGCCACCCAGGCTCCCCAACAATCCAGCTTTCTTTTTCCTCTCCTCCTGGGACTCCAGTGATATAAAACTTAGATGATTTTTTATTATTTGTTTCCCACAGGCCCCCGAGTGTCTCTGTTTTATTTGTTTTGGTTTTGGTTTTGTTATTTAACTTATTTGTTCTCTGCTGTTCAGATTCAGTGAATTATTTTATTCTCAAGTTCTTGGATCTTTCCCTCTATCCTTTGCTGTGATTATATCCTTGCCTTCCCTGGTGTCTCTGGTGTCCGTGAACAGAAGAGGAGTGTCTCAGGACTGCAAAGAGAGAAAGAGATTCCCCAAAGTGGCCCCTGCTGTTGGAAGCTCTTCCTACTGTGCCTGCCTTGGTATTGTTACTGGGTGAGGAAAGGGAGTCTATATTCTAAATGACAGCTTGGTATTTTATTTGGAGTATTAGTTTTGAAACTTAAACCTAAAAGAAATGTGTACACATCTGTCACACTTTCAATTTTGAAAGAACTGTGCCTCACATAGAAATTAAAAAGTAATGGGGCACCTGGTTAACCATCCAGCTTTGGCTCAGGTCATGATCTGGTGATTTGTAAGTTCAAGCCCCATATAAGGCTCTGTTCTGTGCTGACAGCTCAGAACCTGGAGCCTGCTTCAGATTCTGTGTCTCCCTCTCTCCCTGCCCCTCCCCTCCTCACACTCTCTCTGTCTCTGTCTCTCCCTCTCTCAAAAATAAACATTGGAAAAAAGAAATTTAAAAGTAGTTACATCAAGATATAAGCAAGAATAATAAAAATATTTAAAGCCATAACTGCTAGAACAGGTTGTATCATCTGGGGGTGTCTCAATATTGAAACTCACGTATTTGGTTGCAGAAAAGAAAGTAGATGTTTAGCTTATTCAGGTTGTAATCAGGAGGAAAAGTTGTGGGATAGAAGGAATAGAATGCTATAATGATCTTAAGAAATAAGAAATGGAAATAATCTGTAATAGAAAATGTGCCTTTGTATTAGTGGGAAAATATTAGAGTAGAATACCTATCTATGACAAAGTTTCTCCCACTACGCTAATATCTTCAGGAAAAAATTTAAATACATTAAAAGATCATGGTATTTGTTTTTCTGGATAAAAATACATTAATACCTGAAGCATCAAAATTATAACTAAGAAATCATATTATATTACATTATATATGTTTTATTGACTATGTTGATTATATACAACTCTTATTTAACAGTTATTATCCAACATTCTAGAAAAAAATCAGTCTTCTTGCCTGGTTCTTAGGTTCGTATATATATTTTTAAACTTTCTGAAAACTTCTTATAAATTAACCCAGCACTCTTAATTAATTATCTCTACTACAGCAAACTGTATACTTTTCAGTTTTTCGTACTTATCCTTCAGTAAATTTAGGCATTTAAATAAAATAAAAATAAGGGCAGTTTCCATAATCTTAAAATCTAGAGAGGACTTTATCCAACAAGATGTAAGATATAATGGAACAGATTTACCCTCTTGGTTTAAACAGCTAGAAAAACAAACCGAACAAAAATATTCAAAACAGTGTTTTTCAGATTTGGACAGTAGGCAGCCCAGGACTTTGATCCTTGAGATAAGGGAAGCCAAAAAGATAAGCCCTATGATTGCATGAGCTTAGTGCCTAAAGTCAGTTTCCAGGGTATAGCACAGTGAGAGCAATTTAAATAGAGCCCAGTATTCTTGCTACATTGAAGAGATAAAGATTCAAATACAGGAGGATGAAGGGAGCTAAGTTGTACCAAGGCAGCTACTTTGTAGAACAAAATACCCAAGAGAAATCTGCACAGAGAGTTCCAGAGATTTACAGAAAGAATAACATCAGTCTTTGGCTGAGTTTTGAGTTGAGAATATATACTCAAAAACTACCAAGGCCAGGGGAAAAAAACACTTAAAAAGGATTAAGCAGGAAAAAAAAAATTCTAAGGTTTCAATAGGGTTAGAAATAGTTCACATCTCACCAGCCAGAGTGGGAAGACAGTCTCTTAATGCCTGGAGAACCCAGTAGAGTCCTAATAAGGACATTGCAATGTATACTTCCTCTAGCAAAGCTTATAAACAATCCCTTGAAAAGATCAAAGTTAATTTCAAGTAACATAGTGGTACCCCAGGACAAGATCCAAAAATATATAAAGAATTACAGTAAATCCAGCAAGCAACATGAAACTTACAACATCCAGTGTACAATAAAAAGTTACCAACCATACAAGAATCAGGAAAGTATGATGCATAACCAGGAGAAATCTAATCAGTAGAAATATACTCACTTGTGACATAGATGAAGGAACTAGCAGAAAAGGATGTTAAAATAGCTAATATAGTTATATTCCATGTGGTCAAGATGGTTAACGAAAACATGAGCATGATAGAGATAAAATGAAAATTTCGAATAGATCTAAATTTAATGTCCAGCAATAAAAATACAATATATGAAATTAAAAATACACTGAGTAGATAAACAACACTAAGGGATATATCAGTGAGCCTGAATAGCAGGGGAAATTACCCAAAATGAAGGACACAGAAAAAAACTGAACAAAACATGAGTATCCTTTGGGACAGTAACAAGTAGTCTAGCATATATGTAATTATGAGTCCTAGAAGAAGGGAAACAGAAAAAATATTTTATTTGAAGAAATAATGAACAAAGTATTTCATATTCGGTGTAAAGGTGTTTACCTCAGATCCAAGATGTTTAATAATCTCTAAGAAAAAATCACAAATAAAACTGCATCAAGATCAAATTGCCTAGGGGCACCTGGGTGGTTCAATTGGTTGAGTCCAACTTCGGCCAAAGTCATGATCTCATGGTTTGTGAGTTTGAGCCCTACATCGGTCTCTGTGCTGTCATCACAAAGCATTTTTATACACCAATAATGAAGCAACAGAAAGAGAAATTAAGAAATTGATCCCATTCACAATTGCACAAATACCATAAAATACCTAGGAATAAACCTAACCAAAGATGTAAAAGATCTGTATGATGAAAACTATAGAAGGCTTATGAAGGAAATTGAAGAAGACACCAAGAAATGGGAAAACATTCCGTGCTCATGGATTGGAAGAATATTGTTAAAATGTCAATAATACCCAAGCAATCTACACATTCAATGCAATCCCAATCAAAATTGCACGGGCATTCTTCTTAAAGCTGGAACAAACTATCCTCAAATTTGTATGGAATCACAGAAGACTTCACATTGCCAAAGTAATATTGAAAAAGAAAACCAAAGTGGGAGGCACTACAATCCCAGACTTTAGCCTCTCCTAGAAAGCTGTAATTATCAAGATAGTATGGTATTGGCATAAAAACAGACACATAGACCAATGGAATAGAATAGAGAACCCAGCATTGGACCCACAAATGTATGGCCAACTAATCTTTGACAAAGCAAGAAAGAGTATCTAGTGGAAAAAAGACAGCCTTTTTAACAAACAGTGCTGAGACAACTGGACAGCAACATGCAGAAGAATGAAACTAGAAATAACTCAATACACAAAAATAACTCAAGTGGATGAAAGACCTAAATTTGAGACAGAGACCATCAAAGCCCCAGAGAAGAAGGCAGGAAACAACATCTCGAACCTTAGCTACAGCAATTTCTTACTGGACACATCTCCAAAGGCAAGGGAATTAAAAGCAAAAATGAATATTGGGACCTTATCAAGATAAAAAGCTTCTGCACTACAAAGGAAACAATCAACAAAACTAAAAGTCATCCGACAGAATGGGAAAAGACATTTGCAAATGACATATCGAATAAAGGGCTAGTATCCAAATTCTATAAGGAATTTACCAAACTCAACACCTGAAAAACAAATAATCCAGTGAAGAAATGGGCAAAAGACATGAATAGACATTTTTCCAAAGAAGACATCCAGATGGACAGCAGATACATGAAAAGATGCTGAACATCACTCATTATCAGAAAATACAAATCAAAGCCACACTAAGATATCACCTTACATCAGTCAGAGTGGCTAAAATGCTAATGAGGATGTGGAGAAACAGGAGCCCTCCTAGGTGCTGAATTGTGTCCTCTCCAAAGTCATATGTTAAAGTCCTAACCTCCCACAGTTATGGTATTAGGAGATAGGGCCTTTGGGAGGTAAGTAGGTTTAGATGAGGTCATGAGGGTTAGGTCCTTATGACGAGATTAATGCCCTTACAAGAAGAGACCACGAAGCTTATTGTATCTTGGCCATGGGAGGACACATCAAGCAGGTGGATCTTTTTAAGCCAGGAGAGTTCTCATCAGACCCGACCATGCTGACATCCTAATCTTGTGTTTCCATTCTCCATAACTATGAAAAATGTGTCTATTGCCTAAACCACCTGGTATAAGGTATTTCATTAAGACAGCCTGAGGAGACTATGACACTAGGTTTACTGATAGTTAATGAAAAACAGCAAAATTTGTAAAACTGAAAATTTAGCCACTTTTCCTTATAAACCTAGAAAATTATTTGTTTACTTAAGTTTTAAGATACTTATTATAGGAAGTCAAGAGTACTCATTTGAGCTATAAAATGGACTCAGTAGTTCCCCAGCAATTAATCTGACCTATGATGATAGGTAGTTGATAGAGTAAGACAGATGGAGGAATAGATGAGAGACATATTTTTACTAGTCAAGATATTAAGACCTCAGTTTTAAATTTTCTCCTTATAGAATTCAACCTTCAAGTAAATTGATAACCACCTCCAAAAAAAATTATATATAAAGAAATAGATATGCTGCCATCACACAGGGTAGCTCCTAGCAAGGGGAAATGCAGCAGACAATTCTAGCACTGTGCCTCAGCAAGCTAATAATCAGATGCAGCAATCTCCAAACAAGGTGTCCAGTGGTAGGGAACCCATCTTGGCTGCTATCTCTGATTTGGTGTCACACAAATGTGTCTTTTACTAAATCTGGTAGATGCATTCATTAGTTAAAGAATGGAAAATCATGAAAAGTTCTAGGTAAGAATCCTGGTCAAAAGGTCCCATCAAGAGTGTTTTCCCCTTTGACTTGAAGTCAGTCAGTATGGTCAGGCAGAGGTGTAAAGGACATCATGCTCTGCTCCAATGCAAGTTCAAGTACAGAAAAGTGCCAGGTCTTTAAAAAGTAGAAGACAGCAGAAAGAATTACTATTTCCCTGATGGAATACCTCTTCAGCAGGCTGCTCTCCTTGAAGACAATCTGATCCATTGGGAATTACCTGTAAGAATATTAAAAGCTTTGTCTGAAAGTGATTCATTTCATCACATTGGGTATTATTCTCCTCTGTTAGGAAGAGCTAGCATTTACCAAGTACTCACATGTGCCAGACACTATTCTAAGTACTTCACATTTATTATGTTTTAACTCTCACACTCTCATAAAGCAAGTACCACCATGATTCCTGCTTTATCAAATGAGGAAGCTGGGGCACAGAGGTTTCAGTGACTTGTATAAAGTCACACAGCAGGCTGGTAACAGCTGAGTTTTGAAGGGCCTTATTAGCAGTGAAGTTTGGTCTCATGCTGCACTAGTGCCCACAATTCAATGCTAATCCGCTGGATTTGGCTCAGCTGCTACCTATGAACTGGCACCCACAAGCAAGGCACTGCCTTTTACAAATTCAGTGACGTAACCCATAGCAAAGTGCTTTCGGAAAAATATGAGTGTATTTAAAATGGAAGTATAACTCTGTGACTAGTAAAAAGGATAATAAAATGCTTCTAAACTAGCAGATCTACAAAATGAATTATGGTGGGCATGGAAAACTTTATTAGAACAAGAGAAGGCTTGAGAATTCTCATGTTTTATTATTAAAGCAATCTGACATTACTCACTTTAGTCATACTAAAATAGAATGTAGTTTTAAGAGATGACGACTGGATGGATGTGAGGGCGATCTGGCTGCGACATCTGTCACCCCATTGATCTCCAGGGTTGATTCGGCTAATCTGGCTGGCTAGGCAGGTGTCCCCTTCCTCCCTCACCACTCCATGTGCGTCCCTCCCGAAGCTGCGCGCTCGGTCGAAGAGGACGACCATCCCCGATAGAGGAGGACCTTTCTTCCGACAAGGGTGTACGAGTAGCTGCGCTCCCCTGCTAGAACCTCCAAACAAGCTCTCAAGAGCTGACGACTGGAGAAAGTTTTAAAAATCCAATTTAAGTTACTATCTAGTTATTGGAAACATTTCCTGTATTACCCGAACCTCTGTGCGTTTCTATCTTTGTTTCTGCCATTACTTTGAAATTGTGTGTTTGTGTCTGTCCAACCTCCTAGAACAATGAGCTCCTGGAAGAGTGAATTTTGTCTTCTGGTCCTCTGTGTGCCCCCAGCACTTAGTATGGCTCCAGTCACAGGGAAGACATCCTTCAATAAAAGTGTTGATCAGCATTTTATTTTTTGTTTCTGTGCATAACTGGGAAATGCCAGCCAGTAGCTCAAAGCTTTCTGGTGTTTTGCAGTAAGCATCACACCCTTGTCAGCTGTAGACTCCATTTGGAAACTCTCTCAAATGAAATTGAGGTATCTGTGAGAAATCTCCATTTAATAATGCTACAGCTGACTTATTTCACTTAGCATAATATACTCTAGTTCCACTCACATTGTTGCAAATGGCAAGATTTCATTCTTTTCGATCACCAAGCAATATTCCATTACACACACACACACACACACACACACACACACACCACATCTTCTTTATCCATTAATAAACTGACGGACTTTTGAGCTTTTCCCATAATTTCGCTATTGTTGATAGTGCTGCTATAAATAAAATTGGGGTGTATGTACCCCTTCGAGTCAGCATTTTTGTATCCTTTGGATAAATACCTAGTAGTGCAATTGCTGGGTCATAGGGTAATTCTATTTTTAACTTTTTGAGGAGCCTCCATATTGATTTCCAGAGGGGCTGAACCAGTTTGCATGCCCACCAGCAGCGCAAAAGGGTCCTCCTTTCTCCACATCCTCTCCAACATCTCTTGTTCCCTGAGTTGTTCATTTTTACCATTCTGACAGGTGTGAAGTGGTATTTCATTGTGGTTTTGGTTTGTATTTTCCTGATAATGAGTGATGTTGAGCATCTTTTCACTCTGTTAGCCATCTAGATGTCATCTTTGGGAAAATGTCTATTCGTGTCTTCTTCCCATTTCTTCATGGGATTATTTGATTTTGGGGTGTTGAGTTTGATAAGTTCCTTATAGACTGTAATTACTAATTCTGTATTTGATGTGTCATTTGCAAATATTTCCCCTTATTCTATCAGTTGCCTTTTAGTTTTCTTGATTGTTTCCTTCACTGTTCAGAAACTTTTTATCTTGATGAGGTCCCAATAGTTCATTTTTGTTTTTATTTCCTTTGCCTCCAGAGGCATGTCTAATAAGAAGTTCCTGCAGCCAAGGTCAAAGAAGTTGCTGCCTGTTTTCTCCTCTAGAACTCTGATGGATTCCAGTCTCATATTTAGGTCATTCATCCATTTTGAATTTGTGTATGGTGTAAGAAAGTGGCCCAGATTCGTTCTTCTGCATATTGCTGTCTAAATTTCTCAGCACTATTTGCTGAAGAGACTATCTTTTTTCCATTGGATATTCTTCCTGCTTTGTCGAAGATTAGTTTCCCATATTATTTGTGGTTCCATTTCTACATTCTCTATTCTGTTCCATTGATCTATGTGTCTGTTTTTGTGCCAGTGCCATACTGTCTTGATGATTACACCTTTGTAATACAGCTTGAAGTCTGTAATTGTGATGCCTTTGGCTTTGGTTTTTATTTCCAGGATTGCTTTGGCTATATGGGTTCTTTTCTGTTCCAAATTTTAGAACTGCTTGTTCTAGCTCTGTGAGGAATGCTTGTTTTATTTTGGTAGAGATTGCATTGAATGTGTGACCCATCCCGCAGGTCAGTCAAAGCAGGTCCTGAGGGAGGGAGTGAGAATTGGGTTTGCAGGGGGCACAGAGAATGGAGGCAAGACAAAGTCTCTGATCAAGCCTCATTTATTGAGAGAACACACACATTTTATAAAGGGTCCTTCCAAGGCAGGAAGCAAGGCAGCCGACCTAGGTCAGTTGCTAAGAAACAGGGTCAAGTGATAAAGGGGAAAACGAAACTGAAACTGAAACCAAAACTGCAATTTCAACACAGCGCCTGAGGGCCCGATAAGAAAGCCCAGACTGGCTGTCTCCAGCGCTGAGCTGGGGAGTGACACTGCCCTGCCTGCAGGCTGCTGATCTTTGTTCTTCTGGCAGCTCCCCACAAATATGTAGATTGCTTTGAGTAGTATCAACATTTTAATAACACTTGTTCTTCCAATCCATGAGCATGATGTGTTTTTCCATTTCTTTGTGTCTTCAGTTTTTTTCATAAGCTTTCCACAGTTTTCAGCATACAGATCTTTTACCTCTTTGGTTACACTTATTCCTAGGTATATTATTGTTTTTCGTGCAATTGTAAATGGGATTGATTCCTTGATTTCTCTTTCTGTTGCTTCATTATTGGTGTATAGAAATGCAACCTATTTCTGTTATAGGTTAATTTTATATCCTGCAACTTTACTGAATTAATGTATCAGTTCTAGCAGCTTTTGGTGGAGTCTTTCAAGTTTTCCATGTAAAATATCATGTTATCTGTGAAAATTAAGTGTTTGACTTCTTTTTTGCCAAATTGGATGCCTTTTATTTCTTTTTGTTGTCTGATTGCTGAGACTAGGACTTCCAGTATGTTGAACAACAGTGGTGAAAGTAGACATCCCTGTCATGTTTCTGACCTTAAGGGGAAAGCTCTCAGTATTTCCCCATTGAAGGTGATATTAGCTGTGGGACTACCATATATCGCCATTAGGATGTTGAGGTATGTTCCTTCTATCCCTACTTTCTTGAGGGTTTTTATCAATAAAGGTGCTGTATTTTGTCAAATGCTTTTTCTGAATCTATTGAAAAGATCATATGGTTCTTATCCTTTCTTTTAGTGATGTGGTGCATCATGTTAATCGATTTGTGAATATTGAACCAGCTCTGTATCCCAAGAATAAATCCCACTTGGTCGTGGTGAATAATTATTTTAATTTGCTGTTGTATTTGATTTGCTAGTATCTTGATAGGAATTTTTGCATCCATGGTCATCAGGGAAATTGGTTTGCAGTTGTCCTTTTTATTGGGGTCTTTGGTTTTGGAATCAAGGTAATGCTGGCTTTGCAGAATGTTTTTGGTGCTCTCCTTCTATTTCTATTTTTTTTGGAACAGCTTGAGAAGATTAAAGAAAGGCAATATATGATTTCACTCATATATGGAATTTTAGAAAAAAAGAGATGAACATAGGGGAAAGGAAGGAAAACTAAGATAAAAACAGAGAAGGGCAAACCATAAAGACTCTTAAATACAGAGAACAAACTGAGGGTTGCTGGAGGGGCAGTAGGTGTGGGGATGGGCTGTATGGATGATAGGTACTAAGGAGGGCACTTGTTGTGATGATCACTGGGTGTTATATGTAAGTGATTAATCACTGGGTTCTACTCCTAAAACCAATACTACACTGTATGTTAATTAACTTGAATTTATTTTTTAAAGTAATTTATTGTCAAATTAGTTTCCATACAACACCCAGTGCTCTTCCCCATAAGTGTCCTCCTCCACCACCTCCACCTCTTTCCCCCCGCTCCCCCTTCAGCCCTCAGTTTGTTTTCAGTATTCAGTAGTCTCTCAAGTTTTGTGTCCCTCTCTCTCCCCAACTCTCTTTCCCTCTTCCCCTCCCCCTGGTCCTCCATTAGGTTTCTCCTGTTCTCCTGTTACACCTATGAGTGCAAACATATGGTATCTATCTTTCTCTGCCTGACTTATTTCGCTTAGCATGACACCCTCAAGGTCCATCCACTTTCCTACAAATGGCCATATTTCTTTCTTTCTCATTGCCATGTAGTACTCCATTGTATATATATACTACATCTTCTTGATCCACTCATCAGGTGATGGAAATTTAGGCTCTTTCCATGTTTTGGCTATTGCTGACATTGCTGCTATGAACGTTGGAGTACATGTGCCCCTATGCATAAGCATTTCTGTATCCCTTGGGTAAATCCCTAGCAAGGCTATTGCTGGATCATAAGGGAGTTCTATGCATAGTTTTTTGAGGAACCTACACAGTTTTCCAGAGCGGCTACACCAGTTTACATTCCCACCAACAGTGTAGGAGGGTGCCCATCTTTCCATACCCTCGCCAGCATCTATAGTCTCTGGATTTATTCATTTTAGCCACTCTGACTGGTGTGAGGTGGTATCTCAGTGTGGTTTTGATTTATGTTTCCCTGATGATGAGTGATGTTGAGCATCGTTTCATGTGCCTGTAGGCCATCTGGATATCCTCTTTGAAGAAGTGTCTGTTCATGTCTTCTGCCCATTTCTTCACTGGGTTATTTGTTTTTTGGGTGTGGAGTTTGGTGAGTTCCTTGTAGATTTTGGATACTAGCTATTTATCTGATATGTCATTTGCAACTATCTTTTCCCATTCTGTCAGTTGCCTATTAGTTTTCTTGATTGTTTCCTTTGCAGTGCAGAAGCTTTTTATCTTGATGAAGTCCCAAGAGTTCAGTTTTGCTTTCATTTCCCTTGCCTTTGGGGATGTGTTGAGTAGGAAATTGCTGTGGTTGAGGTCAAGGAGGTTGTTTCCTACTTTCTTCTCGAGAATTTTGATGGTTTCCTGTCTCACATTCAGGTCCTTCAGCCATTTTGAGTTAATTTTTGAGTATGGTGTAAGAAAGTGGTCTAGTTTCATTCTTCTGCATGTTGCTGTCCAGTTTTCCCAGCACCACCTGCTAAAAAGGCAGTCTTTTTTCCATCAGACACTCTTTCCTGCTTTGTCAAAAATTAATTGGCTGTATATTTGTGGGCCCAGTTCTGGGTTCTCTATTCTATTCCATTGATCTATGTGTCTGTTTTTGTGCCAATACCATACTGTCTTGATGATGACAGCTTTGTAGTAGAGGCTAAAGTCTGGAATTGTGATGCCTCCCGTTTTGGTTTTCTTCTTCAATATAACTTTGGCTATTCGGGGTCTTTTGTGGTTCCATACGAATTTGAGGATAGTTTGTTCTAGCTTTGAGAACACTGGTGCAATTTTGATGGGGATTGCATTGAATGTGTAGATTGCTTTGGGTAGTAATGACATTTTCACAATGTTTATTCTTCCAATCCATGAACAGGGAATGTTTTTCCATTTCTTGGTGTCTTCTTCAATCTCTTTCATAAGTTTTCTATAGTTTTCATCATGTAGGTCTTTTACATCCTTGGTTAGGTTTACTCCTAGATATTTTATGGTTTTTCCTGCAATCATGAATGGGATCCGTTTCTTGATTTCTCTGCCGGCTGCTTCATTTTTGGTGTATAAGAATGCAACTGATTTCTGTACATTGATTTTGTACCCTGCAACTTTACTGAATTCTTTGATCAGTTCTAGAAGGCTTCTGGTGGAGTCAATTGGGTTTTCCATGTAGAGTATCATGTCATCTGCGAAAAGTGAAAGTTTGACTTCTTTGCCAATTCTGATGCCTTTTATTTCCTTTTGTTGTCTAACTAACTTGAATTTAAATAAATGTTTTTTAATGCTACATTTTCACCAAATAACTTGAAAGAGGAGGGAAACCATGGAAGAGATAACATCCAGTGAGTCACTTAGTTCTGTGAGTCACATTGCAAGACAAATTAAGTACCAGCCCTGGTCCCTCACATCTTCCCATTCTCACCTGCAGTCATATTCAGACTCCAATTACTACATATTTGACTACTACCATCACCTTCTGATTGTTAGTTACTGCCCCTGCAAATTCTCCTGCAGAGAGAGAAACAGCTTGTGTATTTTGCTGATCAGGCAAAATTTCAAACTTCTTAGCCTGACATTTATGACCCTCTAAATTCAAGCTCAACATACCTCTTCAGTTTTATTTTACTTTCTTTACCATACTCCCACAGACCACCTTAAGCTGAAAAATAAGGAGCCTCCCTAAATAGACATTGTGACTCTCCTCCCACCCCTGTTATAGCTGAGATTCACCTTTCTTATTCACTTCAGACCTTCTACTGAAGGTCTACTTATTTGTAGACTCAACTTAAGTCTACACCACCTTCATCAATCCTTTTGTTTCAAATCCTTCCAGTCTGAAATGCTCTCATCCTCTAACTTTGATAAATCATGACCTAACATTGTAGCTGAATGTCTTTACTTCCCCATTAAATTATAAGCCTTTTGAAAGCAGAAAACCTGTTTTAAATCTGCTTTTTATTCTACTCCTCTTCCAGAATTTGAGTTCCTTAAATGAAGAATTCACTCAAAATAAAACCTATTGCAGTTAAAAATCAAATCTTGATATCCAATTGTTCCTATTTGATAACACTAAAAAGATGCTCGTTTTTATGAATGAAGTTGTTCAGAAAGAGGCTTTTCATGGTGTTTTCCAAGAACTTCCCAAATATTTTTTGTTAATGTTTATTTATTTATTTTGAGAGGCAGGGTAGGGGTAGAGAGAAGGAGAAAGAAAATCCCAAGCAGGCTCCACACTCAACGCAGAGCCCGACATAGGGCTTGGTCTCACAACCATGAGATGATCTGAGCCAAAATCAAGAGTCAGATACTTAACTAAGCCACCCAGGCATCCCAAGAACTTGACAAACCTTTAAGTCAATTTAAATGCTAAAAGAAAAGATTGGAGTAACAAACAAAATAAGATTTTCCATTGTTTAAATGGTAAAACAAAGGCTGTGGTTTCCCTCTTATCCTCTTGGAAATAACCCTAACTTGACAAGGAAATGAAAGATAAAAATGCAAATTTCCATGTTCTTTGAAACTAAAAGATATCAAACAAGACAATAGGCCCCAAATAGAGTCACTTAAGCTAAACCTCACCAAACAAGAGGCTTACTTACAGGCTTTTATTTACAGGTTCAGCTCTCCCAGAAATAGAATCTTAAACAAGTCAGTTAGGAATCACCCCCACAGCACTATTGATGTAATCTTCCTGATACACCCACTGCAGTCCTGTAAAGGAAAGTACGTTTACATAAAGTAACCCACTCTTTTGCCAGTATAACTTCCTTCAACCCTTTCCTTTCAAGATATTAAAAGTCTGCTATTTTGTATGGCTCCTCAGAGCTTCTTTTTCTCTGCAAGGTTGGATGTTGCCCAATTTATATTGATTTTTGCTCAAATAAACTTTAAAAGTTTTAGTATGACTCAGTTTATCTTTAAACACTCCCATGTCATAGTTTATGAAGTAGGGCATATAAAAATGACCCCACCAGCAAATGCACTAGCTGTCTCCACAGAGACCTAGGCTGAAACAAATCAAGGTCACTGATTTGGTTCTAGCCTGTGAACAAGCAAAGTCCTGCATTCCCTACTGGAGATAAGGAGCACAGGAGTCCATTTTATTTATTTATTTGTTTGTTTATTTATTTATTTATTTATTTTAATGTCTTTATTAGGAGAGACAGAGAGTGAATGGGGGAGGGACAGAGAGCAAGGGAGACACAGAATCTGAAGCAGTCTCCAGGCTCTGAGCTGTCAGCACAGAGCCTGACACCGGGCTTGAACCCATGGACTGTGAGTTCATGACCTGAGCCAAAGTTGGACGCTTAAATGACTGAGCCACCCAGGCTCCCCTCTTTTTTTTTTTTAATGTTTATTTTTGAGAGACAGAGTGGGAGTGGGAGGGGGGTGGGGAACACAGAGAGACAGAGAGACACACACATAGCTCACACATAGTTCCTCTCTGTGTCTTAAGATGACATTCTGATACCAGGGACTGAATTTGCCTCATGTTAGTTAGGTCTCCACTGCATAGTAAACACACAGTATGTTACATATGCCTTTGTTCAATCCACGTGCTCCATCTTTCCTCATGGCTAATCATAAGTTTCTCTGCCCTTTCATCAATATGTATGTAATCCTAACCCTTACAGTTATTTTTGTTTAAATGTTTACTTATTTATTTAGAGAGAAAAGGAGGGGCAGAGAGAATGAATCCCAAGCAGGCTTCACATTGAGCATGGAGCCCAAGGCAATGCTCAGCCTCACAACCATGAGATCATGACTTGAGCCAAAATCAAGAGTCAGACCCTTAGTGGACTGAGCCACCAGGGAGTCCTCCAACCCCTATGATTATTAAAAACTTGTTCTAACCTAAGTTGAGGAGCCAGATTTGTGTTAGCCTCATGGTTCTTCATTTGGCTGCTTCTACCATAAACACTTTCCTTACTGCATACTCCATCTCTCAGTGATTGGCTTTGCTGCACATCAGACAGACAAACTTAGGTCGGTTACCTATCACTTACCTGAAATGTTATGTCTTAAAGTTCCAAAACTACATTTAACAAAAGATCTTCTTTAGACAGTGTCTCTGAGGTCACCATCATACTAATCCTCCTCTCTGACCATTCCAGGTGGACAATTCTTCAGATGTAGCCCATGTCCTATGATCTTGCTCTTTTACATCATATTTCTAGCCTTCTCTTTTACTTTGTATTTTTCCAATAATTTTATGGTTTGGGTTTTCATCAATATAAAAGCTCCCATAAATCTCCTCAAATTTACCAGTCTGATCATTTTTTTGCTTTTAACAAAAATTAAAAGGTGACTTTTTATGAGTGCCACTGAATACATATTTGAACATTTATTTTGATTGTGTTCTTTTGCCTTTTGTAATCAGGAGAAGAAAGTCTCAAGGCAACTGATTATTTTAACCAAAGTTGTTACATGAAAAGTGTGGGTAGGAGAGGCCTGTGAAAAAAGTACAAATAAGTAAACAATAGTTGCTATAATAAGAAATTGTTCAAAAAGTGTCTCAAAAGCGACCATGGAGGGGAAATTCACTGAGTTTTCATTATTCATAAGACGGCTCTGGACAACGTTCTCCTATGTGAGGTATGTCATTGCATTTGGCCTAAGTCAAGTATTGACTCTGTGAATTTTATTATATGCACATTGGTGGACAACCAACTGATTTCTTCATCCCCAGAAAAGGAGGATTGGTAATAAAGAACAATCTATCCCTTCTACTGAATCTTAAAATTTATAGAGAATAAATTCTCTGGTATAAATTCTGTGTATGGAAAATCAAATCTATTTATGTCATTAACAAACTTCAAATTTTATCACATGCAGAGTTGGGATTGAAACTAGAAAATATCATTTTAGTTGTTATAGAAACTAGCATTCTACTGTATCTTAAAATGGCTTTGAGAAAGAATGACACTGTAGCCTGGTAAACTAATTGTGTGGTACACATTTGTTGTATCTTAATGCTGGAGCTTTCATATTCATTACTACTGGTGGTATGAAGACCTTTAAGTGAGATCACTAAGTACATTGGCCCTTTCCAACTCAGTTGAATGGAGGTAGACTTGGAATATGTCTAGATATAAAGGAAAGCCAGAGAAATGTGAATATGCCCAAATTATTTAGCTTCCAATATAAATTATATTAGTTTACTAGTACCACTAGATAATCATATTATAACTTTTCTTAGATATGATGCCAACTAAATTCAGGAACGTCTCACAGTGTTCACATTGGTGAAAATATAGGATTTTAGGATCCTCCAACATTCTACTAAAACATTTCAATAAAACCATGCTATCTACCTCAAAAAACAAAATTCAACTGCATAAATTTCAATATTTAACTGGCTTTATTCATGAGTGGGGCTGCATCCCTTTTAGCAGATGGAAAAGAACTCTGAAGTGCTGAACACAACAGGAGGCTTTTATAGACATAAGGGGGCAGGAACAAGGGAAGAGCAGATTATCTCATTTTTCTTTTGGAAATGGAAGTGGTTTCTCAACTGAATTAATTCAGTAGTGTTGACCAGGAAATTCCAGATTTACTGGTTTAATATTACCTTCCTGGGACAGGTTGAAACTGCAATTAGGTTAGGTATTAAGTTTTGGTTTGGTGATGGGCTTAACACAAGTGACTCCATTTTGGGCCTATTGTATCATTTTTAACACCACAAATTTCTGCTCTTTGAGGGCAGAGACTGTGAGTGTCCAGTTCACTGGTGGATCCTAACACCTAAAAACTTCCTGGCATATAACAAACCCTCAATAAGTGCTCGTTGACTACATAAACGATTTAGGCAGCTACAGAAGGAGGGTTGGATCTTCCTAAGATAAAAGAAATGCCAGCTTGAAGTGCAGAGTACAGGCTCAGAAGGAGGAAAGTCTCCCGAGGCTTGTAAATGAGTTTTGGTAGCAAGAGGCAGAGAGGACAGGACTAGCCATCCTTTGAGATAAAAACACAGCACGTCATTGGTCTTTGTGAAACTGCTTTAAAGTATTATGCCAACTACACTTCCACTGGGGAAAACATTCATGACTTAATATGAATGCTATTAGAAATGAGTTGCCAATGTTGTGTTGGTTTTCTAGCGATCTTTCTACACCAAAATGAAAGTTAAAAAAATATGTTTGTGTGTCTCCTGGGTGATACCATGAGCTAGACTCAAAGACCAATCATATGTTTCCTATTCTCAGACCATTTGAAACTTGAGGAGGTGATAATCATATAAAGAGAAGTTTAAGTCTCCAGGGCATATGTTAAGGACAACAATGGAGAGAGCCCTGCACAAGACATTATGAGGAGAAAGGGATTCATTCAGTCAGGAAATGGTTTATTCACTTGAATAGTCTCTTGAAGGGTGAGAAATTCTCCATGTATACAAATGTGGAAGGACTTTTAGGCCATAACAAGTTATATAAAATCACAATGCCAAGAAATTAGAAGAAAATTTCCAGAAGTAGAGAAATACAGGTCCTTGGAATTCCTAAAGCAGAACATAAAAGGTGCTGGGCCTGGCAGCTGAGGCTACAGAAGCAGAGTGTTCAGACTATGCTAGGAGTTTAGACTTGACACTTTAGGGAAAGGAGAGTAAATTAAGGTTTGGAACAGAGAGACATGTGCTCAAATTCTTATTTCAGCAAGCACTTTTAGGTGGTAGCAGAAAGAATGCATTGTAGGGGACAGTAGAGATTACCTATAAAACCATTAAAATACAAAGATCGAATTAATGACATGGAAACATGTTGACAGCATAGTGTTTAATTTAAAAAACAAATTATAGAACAGTATGCACAGTACAATCCCATTCACATGTGAGTTGCTTGCTAAAATGAACAAGATCATTGTAACAGTAACAGCTTCTATCTTTTGAGAGCTCACTGTGCTTCAGGCCTTGTGCTAAATAATAGACAAAATATGCTGTTATCTCACTTTTGCTTCACAGTAACCAACTGATATCAGTGAAAAATATGGCCCCCATTTTCTATCTGCAGAATGAAGGCTTTGCCTGAACAAAGTGGGAAAGCCTGGAGCTGAATCCACAAAGTACCAAGGGCACCTGCTCAACTCCCCCATCTGCACCAAGATTAAATCATAGAAAGTGAATATTTTAAAAGAGTAAATCTATAGCAGTTATGGAAAATATATTAATATTTCTCCAGTGAAACATCTGAATATTCAGATTAAGGAGGATAAGTAAAGACAATTAAAACATGTCAGGTCAATTCATAATAGGTTTTGTTAATTAATTTTGTTAATTTTGTCAAATTAACTCACATGGGGTCAAGATTTGCTGTCAAATCAGTTAGTAAAAAAAAAAGTTTTGCAGAATTTTGTAAACGTCAAAATTATGGATAAGAGATTGTAAACTTGAAAATTTTGACATTATTATTGGAATGTACATAAAAGTTATAGTTTTAAGCTAGCTACACGGACATATCTTCCTCCTTGGATCAAACAGTGGAACTGATCAAGAAGACAGATTTTATTTTCAATAAATGAACAATGAGCTTGTTCAAAAGCAAGGGGGGGGGGAAGCTCAGAGGTTGAGAAAATAGAAATCCCATAGAAAGCAAAGCAAATGAGATTCTATAAAAAAGCATAGCCACTTAGAATAGCCATGGTGAGGGTTTATCCCCAGAAAAGAAGGGAGAAACCTGTGAAAGCCCCAAGCTCAGTGTGGTGAAATCCAGCAGTTACAAGATGCTAAGGGTCAGACTACAGAGAATGTTTTGATCCAAATGCAGATCTTGCCAGCTCACTCCCTTTGACCCTCAGGTCTAGGGGTGGAAGTGGCTTCCCTATTTCCTGCTGATGCAAGCCCCAAAGTGAGTCATTATCCCTCATTGGTTTTCTTTACCTTCACCCCTTACCATGCTGACCTCAATCACCCCTTCTGCCTGTACCTCCTCTTCTCTGTTGGAAACCCAACTGGCAATTGATACAGGAAGTGGCCCTGGAAAATAGACCTTTAAAATGAAGTTTGGGGACTAAGTTACAAGGATGTTTAGTAAGAAACGCATAGCTAATCTTCTTGGTGGAGAGAAATCGGACCTTGTTGCTATTGGTGGTGGCATGATTATGCAAATCGTCACCATGACAAGCGTGGGTGGAGTGCTGGTGGAAGGCAGCACTAGGAGATTAAGAGGCTGGGCACTGGTTCCCAAGGCAAAGTCGGTGGTTACAAAGACTGTGAAGTAGGTGCAGTGTGTACACTGCCCAAGAAAAGTGGAGAAGAAACAACTTAAAAGGGTTGAATGTCCAACTCAGGAAAAGGGAAGAAAATCAGAAGGAATTTGATGGAGGCTAGTGCAGGGAGAATAGACTCCGTCAGATGGGGCTGAGAACAAATCCCTCCAAACTTCCCTTAAGCCAGCCTTCCCCCATTTCATCGTGGCTCACTAGCAGAGTGCAAGACCTGGTCCAGAAGGAAATGGTCTATAGATTAAAGAGTGCTGGAATTTTGTTTGAATTGAAAACAAATTGAAATCAATTTGTTTCAACAGGAGACTGGGGATTGTGTTTGGGACTTGGACCTAAGGGTGTTAAGCTATGCAAAGGGGGGCAAAAACATAAGATTAGAGCAGACAGAATTCACTGATCTCAAGAAAAACATATATAAATAGTTATAAATATAGCTATAGATGGCCAGTAAAATCCCCCAAATAGTGGGTATAGTAACATTTAATAAGCGATACATACAATTGGGTTTAAGGTAAAAGAATTTAATAACATTAAAGGAATGCTAGTACTTAAATGAGGAAAAGAAATCTGCAAATAAAACCTAACAATCTTGATCATGTATGAATTTAGCAATGTAATCTCAAAATATATGAAGTATAAAGTAACATAATTACAAAGAGAAGTTGACAAAATCAGTGTTATATAGGGGACTTTAATATATATACCTCTCTGAAAACACTCTCAATCAGACCAAAAATAAATAAATTGAATAACGTTTTTACTAAGCTTAAACCAATATATTATTACAGACTCTCTTACAGGCATAATAAACACATACAAATTATTTTCCACATTTGAATATATGTTAGGTTCCAAATAATTTTCTAATGAAAATTTCAAGTAAGTGAGACTTTATGAGAAGTATTTTCCATACACAAACACTGAATTGGAATCACCATCAAAAATATTGAAAAAGCAGGAGGAACTGAGTGGCTCAGTCAGTTAAGTATCTGACTTCAACCCATGTCATGATCCCACGGTTCCCGAGTTTGAGCCTCACATTGGGCTTACTGCTGTCAGTGCAGAGCCCACTTCAGATCCTCTAGCCCCCCTCTCTCTGCCCTTCCCTTGTCACATTCTCTTAAAAAAAAATCAATAAACACTTTAAAAAAAATTAAAAAGCCAAACTAGTATAGACCTCAGGTTATTTGAAAGTTTAACCTAAAACATAGATGTCAGACCAAATCATACAGTTCAATGACAAGTTTAAAAAAGAATTGAAGACATCTTCTTTCTCAGCTTGGCCATGTGTAGACATTGTTTGGTACCCGGGAGGCATGACACTGCTTTTGTTGAATTTGAAAATGACAGAAAAGCTGAAATGGCTCTGTTTTTCAGGGATTTAAAAATACCATCCCATGCCATGACGATTACCTATGCCAAGACATAACCTATGGGATAGTTATCTTTAAAGAACTTGGTGGAATTTATAGTGTTTGTTTCAATGACATTTGATCAGGCCATTTTAATAGTTGAAGGAGAGTGAAAGTGAAATTTTTGTGGATGATATAAGAAAAAATACCTCGTCTTTTTTCAACCTTAATTAACTATGAACTACAAAGGCTTTAATTTTTTACAATAAACTTTTATTTATATTTTAAAAAAAATTTTAAAGCTATGCATTTGGAAATGAAAATCATACCTTAAAATAATCCATGGATTAAAAAACAAATCAGAATACATATTTCTAAGTATTTAGAACTGAATGAAATTAGGTATGCTACACATCAATATTTGGAGCTTTTTGGAGCCAGACCACACACAGGAAGCAAATATTCTCTGCTTTTGGGAGGACAAACGTCCTGCAGTTTTCCACTGCTACCTATGCATGAGTGGGGGCAGGGATTGATCCCAAGCACTCCTGATAAATGCCCTATGCACCAATGTCTATTTCTGAGGCTGCAAGACCAGGAACCCCAACAAGTTTACAGGAGATATTTACAAAAATAAATGACCTGTATCTCATACAAGTGATTCCACGTAATAGAAGGTGGAAATCTACCAAGTCCGTTTTATGTGGGAAATCAATCAAACAATGGAATTTAAGAAATAAGAAAACTCACAGTAAATGATATCATGAAATAATAATGAATAATAAAAAATAATAATAATGAAACGAAATAATACCAAATGACTAATAAATATACATGCAAAAATTTTAAGTACATATAGCAAATCCAAGCTAAAACATAGTAAATAAGTAGGGTTTATCTGAGCAAAGTAACTGCTCATTTCCAACATAGGACAAAACATTAACAGACCAAAAGAGGTGCCTGGCTGGTTCAGTCAGTTAAGCCTTCAACTGGCTCAGGTCATGATCTCACAGTTTGTGGTACTGAGTCGTGCATCAGGCTCTGCTCTTGTGGCACAGACCCTGCTTGGGAATTCTCTCTCTCTCTGTCTCTTTCTCGCTCTCAAAATAAATAAATAATCTTTAAAAATCAAAGGAAAACTACCTTTTAATCATCTCAATAGAGGCAAAAAGGCATATAACACACGTAAAATTAATAATAATACTTTCAAAAAATTAATACTTTCAGAAAACCAAAAGTAGAGTGGAAATTCTGTTACATGATAAAGTGCTGAATCAGTACAGAAAGTTTTTATTCAGCTTCCTTACAGTAATATTTTGTTATGTATCAAAACAAGAAATCCAGATGAGAATGATTCTAAGATCAGTTATTTCAGGGATATACTCATCTTCTCGCCAGTGCTCTGAGACCCAGATTGTTCCCCAGAGCCCCCTAGAGACAGTGCGGAAAGATATCTAGTGCAAACTCAATAAGCATTGACACCTATTTGTTTATCTCTTATTTTATTTATTTTTATTTAAATCCAACTTAATTAATATAGCATAATAATTATTTAAAGAATAGAATTTAGTAATTTATTACTTATGTATACCACCCAATGCTCATCCCAACAAATGCTCTGCTTTGTGCCCATCACCTATTTAGCCCATTGCCCCCCAACAGCTCTCCAGCAACTTTCACTTTGTTCTCAGTATTTAAGAGTCTCTTATGGTTTGTCTCCGTCTCTGTTTTCATCATATTGCTGCTTCCCTTTCTTCCTCTGTGTTCATCTGTAATGTTTCTTAAATTCCACGAGGGTAATCATATGATATTTGTTTTTTTCTGACTGACCTATTTTGTTTAGTATAATACACACTAGTTCCATCCACGTTGTTGCAAATGACAAATTTCATTCTTTTTGATTGTTGAGTAATATTCCATTATATATCTATACCACATCTTCTTTATTCATTTGTCTGTTGATGGACATTTGGGCTCTTTCCATAATTTGGGCCATTGTTGATAGTGCTGCTATAACCATTAGGGTGCATGTATCCCTTCGAATCTCCATTTTTGTATCCTTTGGATAAATACCTAGAGGTGTAATTGCTGGGTCATAGGGTGTTTCTGTTTTTAAATTTTTAAGGAAACTCCATGCTGTTTTCCAGAGTGGCTGCATCAGTTTGCATTCTTACCAGCAGTGCAAAAGTGTTTCCCTTTCTCTGCATCATCGCCAACATCTGCTGTTTCCTGAGTTGTTAATTTTAGCCGTTCTGACAGGTGTGAGATGATATTTCATTGTGGTTTTGATTTGTTTTTCCCTGATGATGAGTGACATTGAGCATCTTTTCATGTGTCTGTTGGCCATCTGGATGTCTTCTTTGGAAAAGTGTCTATTCATGGCTTCTGCCCATTTCTTTTCTGGATTATTTGTTTCTTGGGTCTGATAAGTTCTCTATCAATTTTGGATACTAACCCTTTATCTGATATGCAATTTGCAAATATCTTCTCCCATTCCGTTGGTTGCCTTTTAGTTTTGTTGTTAATAGTTCACTTTTGTTTTAGTTTCTCTTGCCTCTGGAGACATGTTAAGTAAGAAGGTGCAGTCAAAGACGTTGTTGCCTATTTACTCCTCAAAGATTTTGATGGTTTCCCATCTCATACTTAGGTCTTACATCCATTTTGGATTTATTTTTGTGTATACTGTAAGAAAGTCGTCCAGATGCATTCTTCTGCATATCACTGTCCTGGTCTCCCAACACCATTTGCTGAAGAGACTGTCTTTTTCCATTGGATATTCTTTGCTGTTTTGTCGAAGATTAGTTGGCCATACATTTTTGGGTCCAATTCTGAGTTCTCTATTCTGTTCCATTGATCTACTAGCCAGTACCATACTGTCTTGATGATTACAGCTTTGTAATCTAGCTTCAAGTCCGGTGATGCCTCCAGCTTTGGTTTTCTTCTTCTTTAGGATTTCTTTGGCTATTCAGGGCCTTTTCTGGTTCCATACAAATCTTAGAACTGTTTGTTCTAGATCTACAGAAAATGCTGGTGTTATTTTGATAAGGATTGCATTGAATGTATAGATTGCTTTGGGTAGTGTCAACATTTTAACATTGATTCTTCCAATCTATGAGCATGGAATGTTTGTCCATTTCTTTGTGTCTTCTTCAATTTCTTTCATTAGCTTTCTATAGTTTTCAGTGTATAGATATTTTGTTTATTCTTAGGTATTTTATGGTTCTCGGTACAATTGTAAATGGAATTGATTCCTTGATTTCTCTTTCTGCTGCTTCATTATTGGTGTATATAAATGCAACCTATTTCTGTATATTGATTTTATATCCTGCAACTTTGCTGAATTCATGTATCAGTTCCAGAAGTCTTTTGGTGGAGTCATTTGGGTTTTCCACATAAAGTATCATGTCATTGAAAAATGAGTTTGGCTTCCTCCTTGCCAATTTGGATATCTTTTATTTCTTTAATTCTTCCAATGTATTGCTAGCTACTATCTTGTTGAGAAATTTTGCCTCCATGTTTGTGGAGAGCTGCCAGAAGAGCTGCCAGGGGAAGAGATGTGTGCCTTGACCTAAGATCAGCCACCTGCAGGGCAGGACTGTGTTATCACTCCCAGCTCAAGGCCGGAGACAGCTTGGCTGGGCTTTCTTATCGGCTCCTCAGACGCTGTGCTAAAACTGCAGCTTCTGTTTCTCCTTTACCCTAGCCTTTTCACGTGACCCTGTTTCTTAGCAACCGACCTGTGCTTTTTGCTCTTTATAAGATGAATGTGTTTTCTTGATAAACTGGGGCTTGATCAGAAACTTTGTCTTGCCTCCATTCTCTGTGCCCCCTGTCCCCCAATTCTCATTCCCTCCCTCAGGACCTGTGTTGACTGACGTGCGGGCTGGGTCACATGTTCATCAGGGAAATTGGTCTGTTGTTCTCCCTTTTCATGGGGGTTTTGTCTGGTTTTGGAATCAAGGTTAATACTGGCCTGATAGAATGTGTTTGGAAGTTTTACTTCCATTTCTATTTTTTTTTAATAGCTTCAGAAGAATAGGTGTTAACTTTTCTTTAAATGTTTGGTGGAATTCCCCTGGAAAGCCATCTGGCCCTGGACTCGATTTTGTTGGGAGACTTGTGATTACTGATTCAATTTCTTTACTTGTTAAGAGGCTGTTCAAATTTTCTATTTATTCCTGTTTCAATTTTGGTAGTTTATATTGTTTCTAGGAATTTTTCCATGTCTTCCAGATTAACCAATTTGTTGGCATATAATTGCTCATAATATCCTCTTGATATTGTTTATATTTATGCAGTGTTGGTTGTGATATCTCCTGTGTATTTCGTGATTTTATTTATTTGGGTCCTTTGCTTTTTCATTTTGGTCAATTTTGCTAAGGAGTTGTCAATTTTGTTAATTCATTAAAAGAACCAACTCCTGGTTTTATTGATTTGTTCTAAGTCTTATTTTTTTGGATTTGATACTTATTCCTGCTCTAATCTTTATTATTTCACTTCTTCTTCTGGTTTTGGGCTTTATTTGATGTTCTTTCTCCAGCTCCTTTAGGTGTAAAGTTAGTTTGTGTATTTGAGAGAACTTTCTTTCTTGGAAGAAATCCTTGGCCTGGATTGCTATATACTTCCCTCTTATGACCTCCTTTGTTGCATCCCAGAGGGTTTGGACTGTCATGTTTTCATTTTCATTGGCTTCCATTGTACTTTTTCATTGCCTGTTTAATTTCTTGGTTGACACATTCATTCCTTAGTAGGATGTTCTTTAATCTCCAAGTATTCATGGTCTTCCAAATTTTTCTTGTGGCTGATTTTAAGTTTCATAGCATTATGATCTGAAATTATTTATGATATGATCTTGATCATTTTGTACTTGTTAAGGGCTGACTTGTGACCCAGTATGTGATCTATTCTGGAGAATGTTCCATGTGCACTTGAGAAGAATGTGTATTCTGCTGCTATAGGGTGAAATGTTCTGAATATATCTGTTAAGTCCATCTGGTCCAGTGTGTCATTCAAAGTCATAGTGTCCTTATTTATTAATTAATTTATTTATTTTCTGATCTTTCCATTTTTGTAAGTGGTATTACTATCAATGAATTTCTTTATGTTTGTGATTAATTGATTTATATATTTGAGTGCTTCAAGTTGGGGGCATAAATATTTATAGTCGTTAGATCTTCCTGGTGGATAGACTCCTTAATTATGATATAATGCCTCTCTTCATCTCTCATCACAGCTTTTATTTTAAAATCTAGATTTTCTGATATAAGTATGGCTAGTCCTGCTTTCTTTTGATGACCTTTAGTGTGATAGATGGTTCTTCATCTCCTTATTTTCAATCTTCAGGTGTCTTTAGGTCTAAAATAAGTTTTTTGTAAGCAGCATATAGATACGTCCTGTTTTCTTATCCATTCTGATACCCTATGTCTTTTGGAGTCTTTAGTCCAATGACATTTAGAGTGAGTACTGAAAGGTATGAATTTAGTGCCATTGTTTTTTTCTTCTTCTTGCTTTCATAATTCTTTCTTTGTGTACTTTGTGACCTTGACTATGATATGCCTTGGTGGTGATCACTTTTTGTTGAATCTAATGGGAGCTCTTTGTGCTTCTTGGATTTTGATGTCTGTGTCCTTCCCTCAATTAGGAAAGTTTTCCACTATAATTTGCTCACACAAACCTTCTGCCCTTTTTTCTTCTTTTCATCTTCTGAGACTCTTATGATTCAGATGTTATTCTTTTCTAATAAGCCATTGGTTCTATAAGTCTAATATCATGACACTTTGCCTTTGTTTCCCTCTTTTATCTGCTTCAATATTCTCCATAACTTTATCTTCTATATCACTCATTTGCTATTCTACTTTGCTCATCCTTGCCCTCATGGAATCCACTCAAGGCTGCATCTCAGTTATAGCATTCTAAATTTTGGCTTGACTAGATTTTAGTTCTTTTATCTCAGCAGAAGTGGATTCTCTGGTGTTTTCTATGCTTTTTTCAACCCAAGCTAGTATTCTTTTAATCATGGTTTTGAATTCTAGTTCAGGCATCTTAATTATATCTGTGTTGATTAAATCCCTTGATTTCATTTCTTCCTGTCCTTTCTTTAAGGGTGGAATTCTTGGAGGAAGAAAAATTGACAAAATAAAAAGTAAAAATTAAAAAATTAAAGACAAAATGAAAAAGAACCAAATACAGCATACCAGGTGTGTTTTGGCTTGCATGTTGAAGCTTGATAGAATATAGAAAAAAGGGAAAGAAAAGAAAAAAGTTAAGAAAAATTTACAAATTAAAAAAATGTATAGGGAAGCCTGAGTCACTCAGTCAGTTAAACAGCCAACTTCAGCTCAGGTCATGATGTCACAATTTGTGAATTTGATCCCTGCATTGGCCTCTGTGCTGACAGAACCTGGAGCCTGCTTCAGGTTCTGTCTCCTTCTTTCTCTGTCCCTCCCCCACTCACTCTCTTTCTCTCAAAAATAAACATTTTTTAAAATGTATAAAATAAAGAAAATAAAATAGAATTTAAAAATTTTAATACAATAAATAAAATTCAAAAATAAAAAAGAATTTGCTCTTTCTTTATCCAAGAAAGAGAAAGAAAAGAAAGAAAAAAAAACAAGTAAAAACAGAAGTAAAGAAAACAAATAAACAAACCAACAAACAGAGTGAAACCCGAATCAAGTTATATCCAGTTTCCCCTAAAACTGAAACTTTGAAACACATTATAGTCCAGCAAGTGGAGGGATTTGTGCTTGTCTTCTGGAGGACATGCGCAGTTGGTTAGGGCTTGGTGTAACAGGTCCATTCTCCACTAGGTGGTGCTTCTTAGCTTACTGGGGTGGATCCATGAGCCAGGTAGAGGTGAAAATGGTTTCACCAAGTTCCCTAGTCTCTGACCAAGGATCTTCGTGCTCTCACTGACCTAAGATAAAGCACTCTCCTCCTTTGTCTCCAGTCTCTGTCTGCTCCCACCTATACCCTGTTGGTGTCCAAGCTGTCTCCCTGCCAGGTGGCACCTCCCTCCAGAATTTTATCTCAGAAGAGCTGTGTTTCAAAACCCCATACTTAACGAGACACCCAGGGCTTGAACGCATTCCAACCTTGTGGAGGAGGGTCTCATTGAGCAAAGGCAGGGTGCTGGCATGCCCCTGAATATGTGCTGTCTTGCAGTAGCAGAGGTTCAGAGATTATGGCAAATCATAACACACAACCTGCACCTGGTTTCACTGTATTCTGATGTCTTTATTCCAATACCAGTAAAGGTAGTTGCTCTCCAGGGTCTGTTGAACTTTACTAAATGAGTTCCAAGCAGGGTAACCGCTACTTCCCATGTGGCACAGAGACCCCTCATTCCACACTGCCTGCTCCTGGTGATTCGCCCTACTTCCTCACCAGAGCACCACCAGGCACTTAGCTCCAAACCTTCAAACTCTGCACTCTACTGTTTAAAGAATCCTGATGGTATTGAAACCTTCTTCTTTCTCCCTGTTAATGGTTTTGGGGGACAGATTTCTTGTTCAGTCCTCTGCAAGTGTTGTCTCTTTCTTTCTCTTTCTCTCCAGCTAAGTTCAGGGTGAGTGCTTTTCTTTCAAAATCCCAATGCAATGCACTCTCCCGCTTTCTCTTTCTCTCTTTGTCCTCTCTCCACCAAAATGGCTCCCTTCCCTCTCTCAGTTCACCTATCTGCACTACATTCCTGCCAGGTTCTGTGGCTCAAGTTATGAAGATTGTTGCATTAATTTTCAGATCAACTTCCTAGGTGTTCAAAATAGTTTGGTGCTGATCTAGCTGTGTTTCAGGGAGGAGACAAGCTCAGAATTCCCATGCTCCTCCACCATCTTAATTCCGAGTCTGTGTATCTCTCTTTTTTTTTTTTTGGTTTATTTTTTTTAATAGTTTATTGTCAAATTGGTTTCCATACAACACCCAGTGCTCTTCCCCACAAGTGCCCTCCTCCATCACCACCACCTCATTTCCCCCCTCCCCCTTCCCCTTCAACCCTCAGTTTGTTTTCAGTATTCAATAGTCTCTCAAGTTTTGCATCCCTCTCTCTCCCCAACTCTCTTTCCCTCTTCCCCTCCCCCTGGTCCTCCATTAGGTTTCTCCTGCTCTCCTGTTAGACCTATGAGTGCAAACATATGGTTTCTGTCCTTCTCTGCCTGACTTATTTCACTTAGCATGACACCCTCAAGGTCCATCCACTTTCCTACAAATGGCCATATGTCATTCTTTCTCATTGCCATGTAGTACTCCATTGTGTACATATACCACATCTTCTTGATCCACTCATCAGGTGATGGAAATTTAGGCTCTTTCCATGTTTTGGCTATTGTTGACATTGCTGCTATGAACATTGGGGTACATGTGCTCCTATGCATCAGCATTTCTGTATCCCTTGGGTAAATCCCTAGCAGGGCTATTGCTGGGTCATAAGGGAGTTCTATCGATAGTTTTTTGAGGAACCTCCACACTGTTTTCCAGAGCGGCTGCACCAGTTTACATTCCCACCAACAGTGTAGGAGGGTGCCCATCTCTCCACACCCTCGCCAGCATCTATAGTCTCTTGATTTGTTCATTTTAGCCACTCTGACTGGCATGAGGTGGTATCTCAGTGTGGTTTTGATTTGTGTTTCCCTGATGTATCTCTTTTTAAAAATGAGAAAGTTTTCCAGCAGACTTCCCTTATGTCTTATGGTTTACTATAAGAACATAGGTCCACCTCAAAACCAATCACTGACAAACACAGTAAGATTACCATGATTGACTTACATAAATGAGAATTCAGCTCTGCCAGCAGATAGAGTTATCCTTTACTAAGGCATAGATTCCGCAGGAAAACAAGTTTTGTATACCAATAATAGTGGAAGCATGGATATTCAGAAATGTTTTACAAAGAAATTCCAAACACACACCGTTACTGCCATGCAATCCATATACACAATAAGCATTACTGGGGACAAACTTATAACTGGTGAAGTAGTAGAATTTATACAATTCCTCCCTTTTCTCAGCTTTTATCATCCCAGTGCTTAAGCAAAGTGGTCAGTATGCATCATGGTCCTAACCTATAATGAACTACATATTTATAGGTTAGGATGGCAGGAAACATTCACGTCTATAAAATAATGCAGGTTCTCTGGTTGAAAAAGTGACCTTCTTAGAAAGAAAAATCTCAGGCTGATAATCAGCTCATATCAGGCTTCTGTTGAACTAACTCAGCCAGCTTTCTGCTAAGCTAACTAGATGTTAGGAGAACAGGAAACTTCTGGGCCATTCCGATTTATCACCTATAGATCCACTGCCACGTCCTTTAGGATTAAATATAATCACTATCCCTACTAGTTCTCATTGAGCACGGCATAGTGGTTTCCATAGCTGTATCTTAGAATGAGACGTCCATAACATACCATGGTCTGGGACAGATGAAAGTGGCATATCCAGTGTCATGAAGTATTTGCATGATGAATGACTGCCTAGAACAGTAGTGAAGGTTACTTGGGGCTATTAGTTCCATTTCTGTAACAGAAAAGAGAGTTTCTCACTCCACCTTTGTCCCATTCCACCTTTCAAGTTCTGACTTACATATGCCTAACTGGTTGAAGTTTATCATCTCCTCTTAGAAACCAACCAGTCTTTTCCCCCCAGAGAAATGAGTTTCATGGTTGCCATACTGATATTACAAGGGACCAAAGCGGCCAAAGAGGGTGGCCATAGAACAACCTAAGGTAGTCAGTGCCCAAGTTCAAGTTTTTCCAGGTGGGTCTTGGTTTTGACCAATATGAACTGTCAGGCCATCCACTGAAGTCGAAGCACAGTATGTATGATCTATGCCCACCTGTCTACTGAGAGTGGACTGGCACAAAGAACAAAACAGAAAAGAGGTAGGTACTGTGTCATTAAAAAGGAGAGGAATGTTCTGTTCCTCCTCAGATTCTCCTAGTTCTCCAGCCCCTGAGTTCTGAATACCTGGAAGCTGAGCCAAGGACAGAGTGGTATGGTTGTGTACAACACATAAATTACTGACAAGAGCCAGATGAGCTGATCCCATGGAGGCTGTCTTTGGAGAGAATGCTAGTTCCCATACATGTTAAAAAAAAACTGTTGGGGAGAATCCCAGTCCAGATAACTTTCTTTAGATGATGTTGCTTCATGCACATGTGCATTGTTATATGCACATGTAACATGAAGACTGAATATCTAGTAAGTTATATGTTTCCATAGAGAGTTCTTTCATAATCCAGTTCTATGTTAGGACATTATTGTTGGTCCATTGGTCTATGTAAAGGCATTCCAGACTTTGCTCTGTGGCCATGAACACTATTTGAAATTAAGCCTGCTGTGAAAGAATTCAATGATGTGAGGCTATTAGCAATTCATCACTTCTAGGTTAGACAGTTGCAAATTCTATTCGATATTTCCATTTTAGGGCAAACTATTTCACCTGTGAAAGAGGCTGTCTCTTCAAGTGTTAAATCTTATAGGTAAGACCCCAATCCAGTAATATAATAGGCAAGGGTAACGTGAGGTAAGGAGATGGTGCCCTGTATATGAAGGTGATGCTGGTCTTTGGAGCCAAGTGTAGCTCATAATAGGATGTATCAATTTCATACCACAGTGGAGCTTTTTGGAGGTTTTCTTTTAACCATATAGAAATTTAGTTATGAGAGGATCATTTTCTTTTTTCTTTTCTTTTTCTGTGTGTGTGTGTGTGTGTGAGAGAGAGAGAGAGAGAGAGAGAGAGAGAGAGAGAGAGAGAGAGGATTTTTAATGGCAAGAGAACACCACAAATGAAGCTATGGCTTAGGGACTAGTGAAAAATCCAGTTTACCCAATCTCAGTATGTGCAGAGAAGTAGTGGGAAATAACTGGAAATGTAGATGGGGTCATGGTGTGTGTAGGGGTGGGGTCATGATCAACAAGAAGTTTGAATCTCTTTGTGTAGATCGTGTGATCTTCCATTGGAATATTTTTTTTAATCTGATTTGTTATTAAGTCGGCTAACATACAGTGTATATAGTGTGCTCTTTGTTTGGGGGGTAGATTCCCATGATTCATCGCTTACATACAACACCCAGTGTTCATCCCAGCAAGTGCTCTCCTAAATGCCCATCACCAATTTTCACTCTCCCCCACCTTATGATTTGTCTCCCTCCCTTTCTGTTTGTAACTATTTTTTCCCCTTCTCTTCCCCCATGGTCTTCTGTTAAGTTTCTCAAGTTCCACATATGAGTGAAAACATATGATATCTGTCTTTCTCTGATGACTTATTTCACTTAGCATAATACCCTCCAGTTCCATCCACATTGTTGCCAATGGCAGGATTTCATTCTTTCTCATTGCTTAGTATTCCATTGTATATATGAACCATACCTTCTTTATCCATTCAGTTGATGGACAATTGAGGCTCTTTCTATAATTTGGCTATTGTTGAAAGCACTGCTATAAACACTGGGGTACATGTGCCCCTATGAATCAGCACTCCTGTATCCTACGGATAAATTCTTAGTAGAGCTATTTCTGGGTCATAGGGTAGTTCTATTTTTAATTTTTTAAGGAAACTCCACACTGTTTTCCAGAGCAGCAGCACCAGTTTGCATTCCCACCAACAGTGCAAGAGGGTTCCCATTTCTCCACATCATTGCCAGAATTTGTTGTTTCCTGAGTTGTTAATTTTAGCCACTCTGACTGGTGTGAGGTGGTATCTCATTGTGGCTTTGATTTGTATTTCCCTGATGATGAGTGACATTGAGCATCTTTTCATGTGTCTGTTGGCCATCTGGATGTCTTCTTTGGAGAAGCATCTATTCATGTCTTCGGCTCATTTCTTCATTGGATTATTTGTTTTTTGGGTGTAAAGTTTGGTGAGTTTTTTATACATTTTAGAAACTAACCCCTTATCTGATAGGTCATTTGCTAATATCTTTTCCCATTTCATTGGTTGCCTTTTAGTTTTGTTCATTGTTTCCTTTGCAGTGCAGAAGCTTTTGATCTTGATGAGGCCCCAATAGTTCATTTTTGCTTTTTATTCCTTTGCCTTTGGAGATGTGTCAAGAAATAAATTGCTATGGCTGAGATCCAAGAGGTTGTTTCCTGCTTTCTCCTCTAAGGTGGTTTCCTGTCTCACATTTAGGTCTTTCATTCTTTTTGAGTTTACTTTTGTGAATGGTGTAAGAAAGTGGTCTAGTTTCATTCTTCTGCCTGTTGCTGTCCAGTTCTCGCAGCACCATTTGCTAAAGAGACTGTCTTTTTTCCATTGGATACTTTTTTCTGCTTTGTCAAAGATTAGTTGACCATACATTTCTGGGTCCAGTGCTGGGTTCTCTGTTCTATTCCATTGGTCTATGTACCTGTTTTTGTGCCAATATCATATTGTCTTGATGATTACAAGCCTCTCTTTGTAGTAGAGGCTAACATCTGGGATTGTGATGGAGAAGACTATTTTCAAGATGAAAATACTGAATCAGATAATCATGACTGTTTTATGAGGCAACCTGTCTTCCACAGCTTCTCAGAAAAAGGAAGAAGTCTTCAATCCCAAAAGCACAGTGACTGATAATATTAATAGAGCCTCATTGCCAAAGGTTTTGATTGGTTCTGAGGTAGCCACAAATACTTATAATCCTGTGGGATTAGAGAAGATAAGACATTCTGGGGAAAGGATGGATTTTCTCTCTCCTAGACTACTTCCAATGCTGTAGGAGGTCCCAGAAAATTTGACCATCTTTCTAGTGACTAAGGATAATTGTGTTAGTAAAATTCCCTTGTGTTAGATGTATTGTCTAGAATTTCAGAGACCAATCAAAGGCTAGGCTTTTTTCACTGTAGTTAGTGGCTAAGGGGCTGGCTTTTTATCTTTAATTGGTTGTAGAATGTCTCTTCAGGCTACAGCCTAGAGATTTTTCCTAATATGAACACTTAAGAAAGTGGGTCTTGGATTTTATCCTGATTCAATACCTATCCTTTCTTAATCAGCCTTTCTTGGGTGCGATGTAATGTTTGTGGAATATTTTAGTGAAGTACTTTTTCTTAAGGACCAGAAATAGAAAGCCTATCTTTATTCCCCGACTCCATCAATGGCCACTGCTCTGAAAAGGCAAGTCTGAAAAAGACTCCATTCATTTATCTTACCGACCTGTACTCATCTACTGTGAAACTTCCTTTTCTTTTCTCTCTGATTATTCTGAGAAATGCCACCAATGGATGTCAGTCGTTAGGTCAAAATGAAGTAGCTTTAAGGCCCAGAGTGCACTGGAGGAGATTGCATGTAGGGATACAAATCTGTCTGAGCCTGCTCAGACCAATTTTGCATGATCCTGATTCTGATTCTTTAATTCTTGCGTAATATTTGTTCCTGGTTTATAAGCTCTTATTACAGGCTTGAATGCTTCTGTGCTCAGAGTTCTTAAAGCAAAATGGACGCGTTTCCATTTTAAGGCCAAAATAACAAGAGCTCACTCAAAATCTAAACTACTAAAAACAAGTTCTCTTTCCCTTCACTTTCTACCTTTTAAAATATGTCAGAAAATAAAATAAAACAAAATATGTCAGGATGGGGTGCCTTGGTGGCTCAGTCGGTTAAGTGCCTGACTTTGTCTCAGGTCATGATCTCACAATTCATGGGTTTGAGCCCCCAATTGGGCTCTGTGCTGACAGCTCAAAGCATGGAGCCTGCTTCAGGTGCTGTGTCTCCCTCTCTTCCCTTCCCCCACTCCATGCTCTGTCTCTCTCTCTGTCTCTCAAAAACTGAATAAACTTTTTTAAAAAAAAGAAAGTAAATTATGTCAGGAATTCCTTTATAAGGCAGCTTTTTAAAGTAATGGAACACTAGACATTTCCATCTAAATGGGAGCATAAGCTGAGTGACAACTCTCTTGTGTTTGTGAGGTTTTGGTTTTTTTCAATATTTGCTGTCTCTCTAGGTTTCTTTGTAAATAAAGTTTCTCTGTAGCGTAATAAAAAATTACAACTTTAGTGTAAGTTTTTCCACCATCAGCATGTCTGCGAGATGTTCTGCTCCTCTCTTTCCCTGGGAGTCTCTCATGTTATGTCTTGGACAGCAGTAAGAAAAATTGATTGCATGTCTACTAAGACCTAAGCAGAGTTATGCGGGGGACCAACCCACGCACCACAGTCAAAAGGTCCCAAGTAGGGGGTTGGTGTCGGCACAATATGTCTAGAAAAGAAGACGGACAAGACAAACAAGACAGACAAGACAGGCAAGACAGACGAGACAGACAACGTGAATGGTGGTTGGTAAAAAGCCACACTTTATTAAGATAGCCAGGGTCTTATATACCATGGGTGATTACATCATTTCTTTAATGGTTACATAGTTCAAGGTCCTTGAAGACATGCTCTGGATAAGGTCATTCTTATCAGGAAAGTACTAAGTAACAGGATTAAGTCATTACAAAAGAGGAATCCCCTAATAATAGTCTGGTT
>PISW01009330.1:0-62142 GCA_004023785.1 Mungos mungo | reverse complement strand
GAAAGAAAATGCAAAATGCTTATTGATTTATGATGTGGTTTCATCTTAGCTTGGGCAAAGCATGCAGTATTTAATACATAGTAGCAGAATATTTACTATTGAAGCTTGAAAAGATGTGAGTTCTTTGTGTGCAACCTTTCATTTTTGCATGTGAGAGGGTTATCGTTTTTTTAATATTTTTACATTGTAGTACTTGTTTTGCTTGTTGGTGGTGTTTGCTTATTTAATACATTCTGTCAAGGACAGGAATTACATACTGTTTTTTCTTTTTTTTTTCCTAGGGAGTGTGTCTTGGGTTTTTCCCTTATTATTTTCTTTACTTCTTTTTTTTTTTTTTCTTCCTCTTCTTTTTATGGTGGTGGGGGTGGTTATATTTAAATGAAGTTGCTTTTACAGCACCAAAGACTTAAGCATCCATTTCCTATATAAAAGGTAGCTACTTTTCTGCATGGACATCAAGTATACTGTAGTATAGAGGTGGAATTTAAGGAAAGGTATTAAGCAGGCTGTGTTTTAGCTTATAGGCAAGTAATAAGTTGTATCATGTATCTTGAATGTATCATAGATAAGCTGCTAAATAACGATTGCCACTTCAGATAGCTGTGAAATTAGGTGATTAACTAGTTGTTACTTAACCTTCTAATTTCTGCATAAGTCTAATTACATGAAATAGAAGTGGGGGTTTTGATTTTTTACTTTGCTTTTCTGTTTGGAGTGTCATTGTAACTACTGTATTGTAAGTGACGGAAAATAATTGCATATGTTAAAAAAATTTAAAAAATAAAATAAAAAAATTTAAAAAAAAAGACTTTATGTTGGTTAGTGGGCTGGCATCTTTTTGTTTCAGCATGTCATTGGTACAAAAAGTTGAATTTCACATTCTATTTAACCTCTTCTACAGAAAAGGACCATGCAATAGCTCCAAGACCATCTTAAAAGAAAACTGAAGACAATAAACAAATTACACTGCAAACAAACAACTATTAGAACTCGGTAAACCAGGGGCTCCTGGGTGGCTCAGTTGCTTAAGTGGCCGACTTCGGCTCAGGTCCTGATCTCACGGTTCATGGGTTTGAGCCCTGCATTGAGCTCTGTGCTGACAGCTCAGAGCCTGGAGCCTGCTTCCCATTCTGTGTCACCCTCTCTCTCTGCCCTTCCCTCACTCATGCTCCGTTTCTGTCTCAATAATAAATAAAAACATTTAAAAAACTAAAAAAAAAAAAGAACTCGGTAAACCTAAAATCCTGCCCAACTTCAGGTGTGAAATTAATTACGCTTCTGGATTCTGAATGCAGGTATGGAGAGTGGTTTTTTTTCCCTCCTTCTGAGCCGCAAATGAGGAATTTTCAGATCTACACCAGTTTTCTTCCTCAACACAGAAAAAAAAAAAAAGAAAGAAAGAAAATGAAATACTGAGGATACAGATCCATTTCTATAAGAATATTGTGAAGGAAGAGATTAATTCTGATTAGGGAAATGAGACCCTTATGAATGAGACAGCACGTGAGTTTGGCCTTGAATTAAAAGTAGGAAGTGAGGGGGGGAGAGAGAGAGAGAGAGAGAGAGAGAGCGAGCGAGCGAGCGAGAGACATGTGCTAGTAAACTGGGGGGGGGGGGGAATATTCCAGGCAGTTTTAGCAAAGATAGAAGATGAATATCTGAAACTGTTTAGGGACTAGTAAGAAATAAAATGTGTTTAAATGTTTACGAAAGAAGTCAGTGGCCAGTAGCAGAAAACAAGATTGAAAAGCAGATCAAGGTCAGATCATAAAAGACTTCCAACAGCACAATAAGGTGGCCTGACATTCTGTGTTATCAAGACCTTACTTTTTATAGGCCTTCATTTCCACATCCATCATCTTTCTTAATTAAAGTCCCCAAACCTTTAAAGTAGGTAGATGGCCTAATTTGTCCCCACTTTAATACAAAGAATCTGAATCAGAGTGACTTTTTAAGTCACCAACCAACAAATTTGAGAGTCAAACTAGAAAGCAGACCTGTTGGCTGGCCAATGCTCTTTCCACCTTGCCATACTCTCTCTGTAGGCACTTGGGAGACAGGACTTTGAATGCCAGGCTGGAATATTTGCCAAATTGGTTTCTCAGGCAGAAGCTTTAAACATACAGAACAGGAATTCACGCTCTGGCAGCAGTACATAAGGATGCTGCTGGAGAGAAGAGATGCAAAGGCTAGATCCAGATGAAAGAAAGTAAGTCAACAAGATGAAATCCAACCAAATGCATTTGTAAAGCTGTGTATTTAAGTTTCAGAATATATACTTCATAAGGTCAGGTTGCATAAGAACTGCTAAAAATAAATGTTCTTTTTAGCTGTGTTATCAGAACACTAATGTCCAGAATGAGAAATATATGAAATTGTGTGTTGTTCATCCCACCCAGAAGTATGTCCCCTTGGGCTTTAAAAAGGATGCTCTTGATAAGCTGAACAGATATAAAACATCTACGATGATGAAAAATCTGAAAAACACTTTTTTTGAGCTTTTTGAGAAAAATGGGAATTTACCAGGAGAAGGGATAAGAGGGTGAGTGATAGACTTCAAAAAGCAAACTACAGGGCAGAATGTGGACGAACTATGGGATTGAACACAGTTCGGCCAAACAAAGAACATTTTCCCCCAAATGAAGAGTCATCGGTAAAATATTAAGCATGACGCTCCAAATGCAGAAGCAGCAGCTGAGGGGCTATATGAAGCATGCTGCGGCTAATCGCTTTCATGGGGAACAGCTGTGCCTGGAGGGATTTGAGGGCTCTAAAAATTCTTGATTTTACATGTACACCCACAATGATTATTATAAACTTGCAGCAAATTCAGAATGAAGGTAGGATATAAATTATGGCATTTAAGAAGAGAAACTTTAGGGGTGACTGGGTTGAGTGGCCAACCTCGGCTCAGGTCATGATCTCACAGTTCGTGGGTTCAAGTCCCACATTGGGCTCTATGCTGACAGCTTGGAGCCTGCTGCCTGCTTTGAATTCTGTGTCTCCCTCTCTCTGTGTTCCTACCTCACTTGCACTCTTTCTCTCTCTCAAAAATAAATAAGCATGCCAAAAACAGAAAAGAGCAACTTGAGTATAGCTCACTCAGTTCCATATACTAATGTTTTTCCCTTCTCAATTCATCAATGGAGAGTCATATGACACATTTCTATACTACAAGTATGGTGAGTGATGGCCATATGTATTGATAGTAATTTGTAAGTCACCATTTTCATTATTTGTAAATTAATAAAATAATTTACACTGTTGGAGATTTTGTTACTTTTCATGCCTTCTATGGGTCTTATAAATACCACTGTTGCTTTCTAAATAACTTATCAGTGTTAAATTATTAAATGTACAGTAGTAGAATATCAAACACATCATTCAAACTTATTTCTCATAATTTATATAGGCTTTAAGAAAGAAACAGCTATGGAATTGGACCTTTTTTTTTAGTTTTTTGAAAATAGAACATTTTCTTTAACCTGTTTATTACTATGTTGTCTTTTCAAGAATTTATAAACAGAAAAAATCATTAAATTATAACTAATATCACCTGATATTCTTACAAAAAACCATATAGATCATTTTATTAATATACTTTTCTCTAACTTGTTTTCTACATACCTGTCTAATTAAATGTTTATGTGACTTATCACATCTTTAACTGTGAAGAATGTGACTATATAACAAATTCATATGTATTAGTCATCAATTTATCTACATGATAAGATCAATCCTATGCCGTTAATTAGAGCCTTTTGCTCACCAGTACTTGGCATTTAGAAATGCCAATATCATTCTGTAGCATCTAGATTAGGCCCTTAGGTACCCATTTAACTATGTTCAAATTAGACTTAAAGTGTATCTAATTATGTTTTTATTCTGCATATATTGTTAATCCAAGTGTAGAGAAACCATATTTGTAACCACAATCTCCTTCCTCAATCAAAAATCCAAAACATATTTACTAAGCACAGAACCCATACAAATTTCTTTTCTATACATAAACACCAAAAAGCAAAATTTACCGAAAGTTTTCAATAAGCTTAAGATGATGAAATAAGAGATTTGTAAGGATAAAATTAAAAGTTCTATAAGATATCTTACAATGACAGCTGAGTAATGACAACTAATATCGAAATTATTTTATATTATTTCACATCTCTTTCTATGACTGATTTCTCCTTTTGGTCAAATAAGCTCAAAGAAGACACCATTTATAAACTGTAGATTTATATGTTTGACCAGTTAGTACTGGTGCATCTTTTATGGGAAGGGCATTTGATTTATTACCAGTACCAATTTCCTTAAGATTTCATTACTTATACTTTTTTTAAATTGTTTTAATGTTTATTTATTTTTGAGAGAGAGAGAGAGAGCGAGAGAGCGTGATTTTAGGTGGGTGGGAGGCAGAGAGAGAGGGAGACACAGAATCTGAAGCAGGCTCCAGGCTCTGAGCTGTCAGCACGGAGCCCGACACAGGGCTCAAACTCACGAACCATGAAATCATGACCTGAGCTAAAGTCGGCCGCTCAACCAACTGGGCCACCCAGGTGCCCCAGTTACTTACATTTTTAAACACTTTATACATACAGTAGAGTAATCCTGCTGAAAAATAAAGCTCTTCTGTTGGCTTTGAACAATTCTGTTCAAAGAATTCTGTTCTTTGAAAAATTAATGTTTATTTATTCAACGGGCACATTCTGTTTGAGTCTTTTTCACTTTTAGGGGGATTTTTCTTTTACTTCAGCTCCTCAAAGATTAATTTTATTTACTTTGTTTCATTTGCCAATGACGCATATTTAGGAGGAAGGTCAGATTCCGGTCTTGTAAAACAGGAATAACATCTTTTAACACAATATCCATTGAAAAAAAATCAATTAATATTTATATATCAAATCTTATAAATACATCTGAAAGATTTTCAAAAAATCTTTCCTCTTCATTAAAAAGCAAAGTAGAGATTTCTTTTAATGCAATCAACAATGTTGCTAGAAAAAGAAATTGATTGACTATTGCTCACTAATAAAATGATCGACATAGTTTTACCACTGATCAGAGTTGCTCTCATTCTTCAACACCCCAACTATTTTCACTTAATGTTATAGTTGCATGGTTGAACTTCTTATTATCACCCACCTTTAGAGATTATAAGTCTTGGCTCATATTTCTTATAAAGCATACTATTTCAAATGTTCTAATAACTTTTAAGAAGAAGAATACAAACCAAGTTATTAGCTTTTAAAAGACTTAAGTTCCTTTCTTGTAAAAGGTGATGTCTCTTACCAATAAATATGCACAAATAATATTTTGGATATGTTCTCTCTAGTCAGTAGCTTGATGTAAAAGTAGAGTATATATCACAAATTAGAGAAAGGTAATGATAATAAAACTTTTCAACCTGTAGAGTGGGTTAGCTATTTACTGAAGACAGTGCAGGAGGAAAATACTCGACAATGTGGTTCTCATTTATTTTTGTAGTTTCCGGCTCGCCTAGCTTACTACCTCTGGTGGAGTAGGTACTGTGTGTGTGTGAGTATGTATGTCATTAAGTAAGCTTCTCTTGAAAATGTAAAACAGTTAAAGTCTTTTAATGGTGATATGACATGAGAAAACAATTTCTTAAAAACATTTACCTAGCTCAGCTTGATGCTCCAGGTAAGGGAAAGGCTGATCATACAGAGACCACTTAAGAATTACGAAAGTTAGACTGAATTTATATTTGTTTTTGTAGAAGTTAAGCACCTCTTACAAGTTCATTTTTAAAGGCAAGATGGTAGTTAAGGTTGGCACTCACAAAGATGTTCACACATTAATTAACCCACCACATGACCATGTGAACACCAGTTGTACTAAACAAAGGTTGTAATTACCATGTTTGTAATTATTATCCATAGTAGCATCTAAGTTGCTGCCAAACATTCCTACCAAATTTAGAAAGTGTGAGGGAATATACCCCTTACATCCAAATGATAAGATTCTCCTGAAAGAATAGAAGCGAAACCACTTTCAAGTTTTCTGTCAAAAGTATCTTTTAAATTTTAAATGATAACAATTGATACATCATAAAATGCTGAAACTATTTTAAAAGGGTTTTGATAGAAATATAGGTTGGATCTAACATGCAAAGTACATGCAAACATCACAAACACAGCAATTCGGTTCCAAATACTTGGTTCATGAGAAGGAGGAAGCAGAGGAAAAGGAAGAAACCCTTGAGACGAAGGTGGGCTTTTATTGTTGTTGTCGTTGATCACCAACTGTATGAAGAAGTGGCGTCAGACGGCAAGCTACTTGGGAGGTTTTATATTTTATGGTTCTGTTCCGTTCCTAGGAAGAATGCAGGAGGCCTTCAACAGATACCCAATCATCACATCATGAACACAAGTGAGCTGGTTGTGTTCCCAAAGGAAAACTGACTCCACTCGGTCACCAACCAAATAGGAGATTAAATAAGCTACACAGGGCCTCCCAGAGGACAAGGAGCCAAGAGGCACATTTGTCACCTCTGAATCATGGTGAGGCCTGCTTTAAAACAAGATTTTCTTCTTCATGAACACTTTAAATAGTCAGTTCGTAGGTGACTGGGAGGAGCTGGGAGTGCAGGGAGCCACGTAATGCCTCACCCCATGGTGACTTGGGTCCATCACAATGTGCAGAATGATCGAAAGTTGAACAAAAATTTCTCAAGAATCAAGTTTGATTTTTAGCCAGAGATAGAGCTAGCTGTATGTAAAGAAGGGGACAGTCACCTACTGACTGCACTTGAGAAACACCAAAAAACTCCACGAACTCCTCTCTACAATACATATCATTCCTACAAATTGAGTCTTCTTTCTGAATTTCATCAGGTTACTATTAATAAGCAAATGCTTCACTTAGATAACAAAACTTTAAAGTCTTTAGATTCCTAAAACATTTACCAGTCGATTTATTGATTGTCAAATTTTTTTAATGCCTGGCATTTTAGGTTCAGGGAGTAAAGAGGAGAATAAAGTCCCTACTCTCATGGAATTTACATGCTAGTGATATATATTTCAAATATATCAAATGTCAGTGGCTGATGGGTATAAATGAAGACAAATGAACAGAGTAAGGGTGATCATGATGGTGATGAGGGGGAATACAATTTTGTATTGGCTGGTTAAGGAAGGCCTCTCAGAAAAGTGGACCTTGGAGGTAAGGGAATGAGCCATGCAAACATATCTGGGGAAAAAGTGATCCAGACAGGTGAAGAGAAAATGCCAAGCCCCTAAGGTAGGACAATGTTTGGCAATGTTTGGCATATATAAAGCAAATTGCTTGGTGTGGTTGCATTGGGCATAAGGAATAGGGAGAAAAGATGGATCACAGAGGTGTTGGGGAGTCTGGAGGGAGATCACAAGGATTCTATAGAACCTTTAAGGTCACGGTAAGTTATTTTAGCATTTGCTTTTGATGGAAAGCCATTCAGTGGTTTTGAGAGGAGGAACGCAATGCCATTTTGAAAGAATCGCTATGGAAGCTGTGTGGCAAATAGACAGAGGGGGTGGAAGCAGGCTGACTGAAGAGGCAGCTATTACAAAAATCAATGTGAGAGGTGATCCTGGCTGGGAGTAAGGAGAGGGTGGTTTAGGTGGTAAGTAGTTGCATTCAGGATATACTTTCCAAAGAGACCCTAGATTTGTTCAGGGAGTATGGAAGAATTGAGGATGAATGCAATGTCTTTGGTCTGAGCAACTGAAACATGGAGTTTCCATACCCATGGGAAAATCTGAGGTGGACACTGTTGGGGTAGTGAGAGAGAGGTGGAATTAAGAACATCGTTTTGAACATGTTACATTTGAGATGTCTATTAAACACCAAAATGGAAAAATCAGGAGCCAATTGTATGTGTGGAGTTCCAGAGAGAGGTTGAAGATGAACATATGAACTGGGGAATCATCAGTTTTTTGGTGGTAGTTAAAGCTATGGGATTGGACAAGGTTACCTGGAAAGTGAATATAGAGAAACAAGGTGAGGTTCTACTACTGAGACAAGATCTAGAGTTTGGGAAAAGAAGGCGGAACCAGAAAAGGAAGACTAAGAAACAGTGGACTAGTCAAGCAGAAGAATAAGCAATGAATGGTATCCTAGAAGCCAAGTGAAGAAAGTGTTTCAAAAAAAGAAGGAGCAGATGACAATCTTGCTGATTGATCAAGGAAGCTGAGAACCAAGTATTTAACGTTTGATTTGACAATGCATAAGTCATTAATGACCTTGACAAAGGAATTTTCTGCAGAGGAGTGAAGAAGAAAGTATGATTATAATGGGTGAAAAAGAGTTGGAGGGGAAGAATCAGAAACAGAGATTGTAAACAACTCCTATAAGAATTTAACTATAAAAAGCAGAAGAGAAATGAGATGGTAACTGGAGGGTCATGTGGGGATACAACAAAGTAATGGGCTACTAAAATGAAAATTGTTTCAGCAGGGATCCAATAAAGAAAGGAGGGGGGAAAAAGTGAAATAATTATAGGAGCCCTGTATGTTAGGATATGGGAGGGGTGAGATCCAGTGGACAATTAAAGATGGTGACTGCTTTAGATAAGAGGCCTGGGTGTAGTTCTTAATTGTATTATTGATCAAATTAGCAAGCTCTTTGAGTACTGATGATAAAGTTTGAGCATTTACAGTGTAGCAGCACTATTTTAATCACTTGATATATGTTTTGTCTCATCCTCAAAACAACTCTATGAATGAAACTGAACCATAATTTATCCATTTATTTAATCATTGAACAAATATTTAATAAGAGCCTGTTTCCAAACACTATACTGGCTATTGGAGAATAAAAAGTGAACAATAAAGTTATCTGGTAACAGCTGTGAGATGTTCATGATATACCAGGCTTTTGCTTATAACTCCATATATCATCTCATTTATTTCTCACACTAACACCAGACACTGGTATTGTGTCCAGATCTTATACATTGGAAAGCTGAAGTTTACAAGACAAGTAGCATCCAAGAAAACCCATCAACTGTGCATACTCGGACTCTGTGACTCCCCAAGTGTCACGCGCATGTTCCCCGCCCTCTAGACTATCCTATGTGATCCTTTACATCTGCATTACTGAGATAAACAAAAATCATGTTAAGAACAAAAAAAAAAAAAGAATAGAATTGCAGTGTACCCAGTACAAGAAGATGGGTACTAAATCAGAGAACAATGGGGTAACGGAGTTGGGGAAATCTGTAAAAAGGCGTTGTCAGGAAAGCTACTTACCAAGAAAGTGTCATTTCAGTTGAGACCTGATGGATAAGAAATACTAGATAAGGGCAAAAAGAAGCTTCTAGGTCAAGACAATAGTAACAAGTGCAAAGGCCCTGAGGCAGGAAAGAGTTTTGCATGCTCAAGGAAGCAAAATAAAATCAATATGGCTGGAGCATAATGGAAGAATGGAAGAGTGACTTGAGACAAACTGAGGAACTAGGGAGGGCTCTGATATTGTGGGGTCTGTACGGCCCGAAAGAGGAGTTTACATTGCATTCTAAGTCTGAGTCATCACAAACTTTTAAGCAGGAGAGGACATACCTCTTTAAGCATAACTCTTATGCAGTGTAGCAGATGAGTTAGAAATAGTGGTGAGGAGGAATGATGTGCAATTGTAGACGTAGGGAGACCTTTCGGGTATGAGTAATGCAGAACAGAGATAACAGAGGAAAATGGACATGGAGAAAAGTAGCAGGATCTGAGAAATACCTTGGCGATGCCATTTATAGGATTTAGTGATGAAATGAACATAAGGGATGAGAAAAAGAGGGAGGACTCCTAGGTTTTGGCTTGAGCAGCTGGGTAGATGGTGAAACTTACAGAGCTTCCATTTACTGAGGCGAGAAAACTTAAGGGCTAGAGCAGGGGATAGGTTTGAGAAGAATCAAGAATTCTCTTTTGGATAAATTCTGCTGGAAATATTAGACTACGGAATGTTGGAGTCCAGTGGAGAATTCTGGGCTACAGACATAAACTGAGGAGTCAATAGTGCAAAGATGATATTTAAAGTTAAGGGTGTGGATGAAATTACCTAGGAGGAGTATAGTGAAGTGAGAGAGGAAGGGAAGAGGAGGGAAGAAAAAAACATTGTTCAATTAATTTATCAGGAGATATGAAAGACTGTTAGTATGCTGACAGAAATGATCCTGTAGAGAGGAGTATTGTCGATAATATTGAAAGGAGAACCACGTGAGAATACCTGGAGAGGTGAGGGGAAATTGGGGCCGAACCCCAAATGGAGACAATTGCCATTAATGTAAGAGGGATACTACATCATAAGGGGAAGAAGTAGAAAATGGGTGCCGACGGTGGGTTGGTTTGTTAATTTGAAAGAAGATAAAGAAATGTGCTGATTAAGAGCCACCTGGCTGACTCTATCAGAAGAGCATGTGACCCTTAATCTTGAGAGTGTGAGTTCGAGCCCCATATGGCGGTGTGTAGAGATTCCTTAAATAAATAAAAACTCTTTAAAATGAAATTTGCTGATTAAAAATAAAGTCAAAGCTTGAGCCTGTGTCTGTCTATATCAAAGCAGCACGGCCACTGACAAAACAGCATTTTATTTATTTATTTTTATTTTTTAAAATAGTTTATTGTCAAATTGGTTTCCATATAACACCGAGTGCTCTTCCCCACAAGTGCCCTCCTCCATCACCACCACCTCTTTCCCCCCGCCCTCAACCCTCGGTTCGTTTTCAGTATTCAAGAGTCTCTCAGGTTTTGCGCCCCTCTCTCTCCCCAACTCTCTTTCCCTCTTCCCCTCCCCCTGGTTCTCCATTAGGTTTCTCCAGTTCTCCTGTTAGACCTATGAGTGCAAACATATGGTATCTGTCCTTCTCCGCCTGACTTATTTTGCTAAGCATGACACTCGAGGTCCATCCACTTTGATACAAATGGCCAGATTTCATTCTTTCTCATTGCCATGTAGTACTCCATTGTGTATATATACCACATCTTCTTGATCCATTCATCAGGTGATGGACATTTAGGCTCTTTCATGATTTGGCTATTGTGGACAGTGCTGCTATGAACATTGGGGTACATGTGCCCCTATGCATCAGCACTTCTCTATCCCTTGGGTAAATCCCTAGCAGTGCTATTGCTGGGTCATAAGGGAGTTCTATGGATAGTTTTTTGAGGAATCTCCACACTGCTTTCCAGAGCGGCTGTACCAGTTTACATTCCCACCAACAGTGTAGGAGGGTGCCCGTCTCTCACACCCTCGCCAACATCTATAGTCTCTTGATTTGTTCATTTTAGCCACTCTGACCAGCATGAGGTGGTATCTCAGGGTGGTTTAGATTTGTGTTTCTCTGATGCTCAGTGAGGTTGCTCTGCACCCTGAAGTTAGGAAGTTCACCTTCTTCTCGAGAGCACATGGCACATTCTCCAAGACAGCTCACATCCTGGGGCATAAAGCAGCCCTCCATAAATATAAACAAATTGAGATCATACCATAAACACTTTCAGATCACAATGCTATGAAACTTGAAATTAACCACAGAAAAAAGTCTGGAAAACCTCCAAAAATGTGGAGGTTAAAAACTACCCTACTAAAGAATGATTGGGCTAATTGGGCAACTAGAGAAGAAATTAAAAAATATATGGAAACTAATGAAAATGAAAATACAACAATCCAAAAATCTCTGGGATGCAGCAAAGGCAGTCCTAAGAGGAAAGTATATTGTAATCCAGGCCTATTTCAACAAACTAGAAAAAGCGCAAATTCAAAATCTAACAGAGCACCTACTGGAACTAGAAGGGGAGCAACAAGAGCACTCCCAAACCCAGCAGAAGAAAAGGGCAGAAATAAATTATATAGAACCCAAAAAAAAACACACAAAAAACAGTCGAGCAGATCAAAGAAGACAAAACAGCGTTTTAAAAACTGGTTGCTAAGCAAAGTTACTGCAAAACCTGGGGAACCACTTTTTCCAAGAGCAAACAGGGTCTGCTCCGCCTTGCTAAGGACATCCTGCCTGTACCTCTGTCCTAACAGGATCATGGCTCAGGTATTTTAGCGAAGGACAGAAAGAGGCCGGCTTTCTGCATCCCGAGAAAAAACGTCAAGCCAGCAGATTCCTCCCCTCCCAAGAGCAGGAGTAGAGTCCGTTCCATTCGGTTCTCTTTTTCCTGGCCATTTCATGTGATTAACTCAAAATCTAAGTATTTGACAAATCTGGGCTTTTATTTTTAATTTTTAAAATTTTTTTATTTTTGAGAGACAGAGACAGCGCAAGCAGGTGAGGGTCAGAGAGAGAGGGAGACACAGAATCCGAAGCAGGCTCCAGGCTCTGAGCTAGCTGTCAGCACAGAGCCTGACGTGGGGCTCGAAATCACTAACCATAAGATCATGACCTGAGCCAAAGCTGGACGCTTAACCAACTGAGCCACCCAGGCGCGCCAATCATGGGCTTTAAAGTTTATGCCAGTGACTGTTGTTCATATCAAACTTAGAAACTGTCAGACAACTTTTCCAAATGACCAGTCACAAAGCATGTCTTCCCTCTGCCCATCCCAGCTTAGATCTCTCTCTTTCCTGTACTGGTTTTCTGGCCAGGTCCTGGCCATTCTTGCCAAGACATTAGAGCTTTTGTCTTCCACTTGCTCTCACCGCTTCTCTTTGCCACGCACCTTCTCATTTTCTAATCAAGAAGTATCATTCTTGGGGTGCCCGGCTGGCTCAGTAGGTGGAGCTTGCAACTCCTGATCTTGGGTTCTAAGTTCAAGCCCCGCACTGGGTGTAGATGTTACTTAAAAATATAAGTTAAAGGAAAAAAGAAGCGCCATTCTTGTCACAAGTCTCAGTTGGAGTTCTGTGTTCCTCGAGATGGCGTCCAACTATGCCCCATTGTGTTTTCCCGAGTGGCTTCTATCTCAGTCACAGAAAAGCCAAAAGCCTTAAATTTAAAAATACAAAGTGCTCAACCAAATTCTGCTTGAAAAAAAATCCATAAACCTGGTTTCCCTCTCTCCCAACAATTTCAGGAACGGCAATGTTTGTACTCCAGTTTACACCCAGCCCTTCCTCACAGCTCTCCCGGCTCATCCTTGGCTATTATCTTTCATCTGTCGTTCTGCTCAGTCCGGTCCACCCACTCCCCATCACTCTCCACAGCAATCCTGTCAAAAAATCAATTTGCTACTTCCTCTGCTATTAAAGTGTTTGATCCAGCAATTCTTCCCTTTTATGGAAGAAAAATGAGGGTGGAAATAAGCTCTCCTCTGTTGATCCCTAACGTAGGCATGACTGAATTTCTAATAGAAGTACTGTGTCATTTTAGATAATTTACAGAGACTGCTGCACTTTAATCAAATCTCATTAAAATGGAAATGTTCATTATAATTCAAGAGCACTTACTGAATTGTACTAGTTTGTTCACTGAAAGCATTTACTTTTAGAGTACCGTGACTATAGTGAATGCTATTGAGGAGAAGCCTTGCATATGCCCAGAGCTAGACAAAGAGATCTGGAAAATGGGGCGCCTGGGTGGCTCAGTCCGTAAGTGTCAGACTTCAGCTCCGGACGTGATCTCACCACTCTTGAGTTCAAGCCCCACCTTGAGCCCCAGGTTGAACCCCTAGTCAGGCCCTGCATCTATACTGACAGCTCAGAGCCTGAAGCCTACTTTGGATTCTGTCTCTCTCTGCCCCTCCCCTGCTCATGCTCGCGCTCTCTCTCTCTCTCTCTCTCTCTCTCTCTCTATCTCAAAAATAAACATATTAAAAGAAGAGAGAGATCTGGAATAAGAAAAAGATTTATACCTCTAGGGAACTCTGGGTGTCAGACATCAAACCAGCTTAAGTGGGGGAGGGGCTGCCGTGTATTCAGTCCTCCCTGGGGAAAGGAGAGTAAAGATATGGCCAATTTATGTAAATTATACTTCAAAACTTGAAATTAGGGCTTGCCCTCTGAAAACACTTAAACGATGAAGTTAATGAACACTGAGAAGTGGAAGTTTGTCCGAAGGGTAGCACCACACTCCTAAATAATAACTTGCTAGCCGTCGGCTGAATGTTCTCCTCTAAGTATATGACCAAGGTGTCGATCTGGAGGGAACCGTCTCTGCACTGAGGACTGTGGCACTGACAGCTGTACCAACAGATAGAAAGGACAGCACAGAAGGAGGAGACCTAGATCCTGAGTTGGGTGCATCCTGTCATGCTGTGACTGCGCAGGTTCATCCAAAAAACGTCAAGCGTCCTGCTCCCAATTGCACTCTGTGTAGAGTATGGATTCAAGCTAGTGACAACTTTTAAATTTATATTTTGCTCTTACTCCAGAGCGACTGAAAATCCAATAAAAATAGTACAAAGAATTGCTGTACACTTTCACCCAAGTGTTGTTAGTCTGTTTGGGGGCACCTGGGTGGCTCAGTCAGTTGAGCGTCCGGCTGCCTCAGGTCACGATCTCGCTGTTTGTGAGTTCAAGCCCCGTGTCAGGTTTTGTGCTGACAGCTCAGAGCCTGGAGCCTGCTTCATATTCTATGTCTCTCTCTCTCTCTCTCTGCTCCTCCCCTGCTTGCACTCTGTCTCTCTCTCTCTCTTAAAAATAAACATTAAAAAAAGTTTTTAAATATTGTTTGCTTCATCCTTTCTCTTTCTCTCTACCCCGCTCTGTGTCTCTCTCTCTGAATTTTTTTATGAATTATTTGATTATAAGTTGCAGAAATATTGCCCAGTTAGCCCTATTTGAGTGTGTATTTCTTATTTAGCCATGGTAAAATGATCAAAATCAGGATATTATTATTGGTTCAATATTATCACCTATTCTATAGCCCTTATTTAGATTTTACCTATTATCCCAGTAATGTCCTGTATGACAGCCACAAAAATCATAGATCAAGCATTGATTTAGTTACCATGTCTCTTTAGCCTCCTTTTATCTGGACATGATCCTCAGTCTTTCATAACAGTGACATTTAAGTATAATACATCACTTATTTAATAAAATGCTTTTCTATTTGGGTTCATCTGATGTTCCCTTATGATCAGATTAACTTTATGCATTTTTGGCAGGAACATCACAGTGATATTTTTATCTTCTTTGTGATCCCATCAGGAGGCACTAATGTCAATTTGCCTTATTATTGGAGATGTTAACTTCGATCACTGTGTTAAGATATTTTCTGCTAGGTTTTTCCACTGTAAAGTTATTGTTTTTCCTTTTATAATTAGTAAGTATTATTAATTATTCCATCAAGTCATAACAAATGATGATGTATTAGTTGGCTTTTGACTATAGGGAAGACTTTTCCCTGTGATTTTATTTATGTAGTATCACTAGGAACTCATACAATAGAGCATGATACATCTATAAACAATGGATTACAATTTTTTGCCATTATTTATTTTGAACCTCAAATTGAGACATATTTAGCCACAAACTGGTGATTTTTTAAAAATTCAGATTGCTGGCCTTTACTGAAAACTCAGTGTTCTGGGAGAAACTGGGGCAATAATTCTATGTATCAGAGTAGCTGAACAAAATTTGAGCATGCCTACATTTTCTAATTTCTAGAGCCCCTTCTTCAATGACCTGACTCATTTATATGATTCAACCTAGCCTTTATTTTTCTGACTCTCATATAGAAGGAGTTTTCCTAAACTAATGCAAATGCTTTTTTTTTTTTTTTGCAATTTTTACCTCTGCAAAGGAACTCTCTGATTGAGTCCCACATAGACTGCAGTAAGAACACAAATTAAAAACACAGGTTTTAATTTCTCCATTTTCACAACAGTTATTTCTTACAGAAATTTATTAAATTGTCATTTAAATTATTAAATTGTCTACCTAAGTTGCTTGGATTTTAGTTATTGCTATTCAGTCTCCCAGGATCTCTTTAGACCTAGACACCAACAGGAGTGTATGTGTCTGTGTTTTTAAGTCTATGTATTTATTTTGAGAGACAGCTGACAGTACAGAACCTGATGCAGGGCTAAGTCCCATGAACTGTGAAACCATGACTTGAGCCAAAGTCAAGAGTCTGACACTCAAAGGACTGAGCCACCCAGGTGCCCCAGGAATGTGTCTTTGACCTTCAAAGTAGAAGACCATTTCTGGGGCAGCCAGTGAGGGCTCTGCCTGGCTTTCTACTCCATCAGTCTCGTCAGACCACAGTGGCACCACTTCTATCCCCAAATAAGCAAGAGTAGTTTATAAAGAATAAATACACTGCATGGGTAAATACAAAGAGGGGGTTTTTGGAGGGTGAATACAGGTATAAATGATGATATAAATGGAAGTTGATGCCTTATTACCCAAGCAAGCAACTTGCTAAAAAATTAGAGAAAAAAAATCATGGAAGATGGAGTAGAAGCAGAGAAATGATCAGAGACTTCTGAATGAAAAAAAGATCCTGGGAGGTTAATAAATGCCAAGCCAAACCAAACAAACCAACCTGTCTAGGTTTCTCCTTGTGGTAGAACTTGTATCTAAATGGTTTATGGCTTAGTGTTGCTTTTTTTCTTTCTTTCTTTAACAGTTCAGTTCAGGGTAAAGTGGCCCTGACCAAAGCTTAATGGGGATCTCCAGTTAGAACTTTCCTAACATAAAAGTTTTTTATAGGTCTGGTGTCATTTAGTAGTTAATCCATTCAAACTGTCTTTTTAAGAAGTGTAAATTAATATAGTTATAATTAAAATCTATAATATTTGATACTTACCTGTCAAATAAATTTGATTTTCAAAAATAATGGAAAATTTTGGAGAATTTTGAACTTTATAATCAATAGCCTTTTTCTGCTGAAGAAATGAGAGATTTTGAATTTATGGAGCTATTAACCAGGGTGTTAACATTTGTTTCTTGTATAGTTTGATCTAAGATAATATTGTTAATGTGGAATTTGTAGCTTGCACGAAGTATTACTAACCCATAGGTTTCTCACATGTTTTAGAATTCTGGTTGCTCTAAGAAGTCAGTGGTTATGTATGGAGTAGAGAACACAGAAAAACTGAAGCTAAGGTAACAGAAAAGGGGAGACTGGGTGGTTTAGTCGGTTGAGTATCTGACTCTTGATTTTGACTCAGGTCATGATCCCAGGGTCGTGGGATCAAGCCACTCATCAGGGTCCAAACTGAGCATGGAGCCTGCTTGGGATTCTTTATCTCCCTCTGCCCCTCCCCAACGCTTGGATTCTCTCTCTCTCTCTCTCTCTCTCAAATAATAAATAATAATAATAATAAATAAAGTAACATAATAGAGCAAGATTGCGGGGAAGGGAGTACCTAGATGGTTCAGTGGGAAAAGCATGCAACTCTTGGTCTCAGAGTCATGAGTGCAATCCCCACATTGGGTGTAGAGATTACTAAAAAAATAAATAAATCTCAGAAGGAAGATGAGGGGAATCTCTGAAGAGGTCAGGAAATTCACCGCCCCTGAGAACTAAGAGATGATGTTCCTACCACCTCTTCTCACCCTTGCCTGCACATGGACTCCCCCTGGGGGATGGGGGTGAGGATACCATGGCCTCAAACCTAACCCAACGAATCTAGTGTATGGTTGGACTTCAGCCCTTTTCAAATCTCTTTTAAAGTCATTTAAACACTTACTTATAATAGTTTAAGGGCAGGTGGAAAAGCTGGAGAAGTTAAGGGGAGTTTAAGGGTGTGAGAAAATTTCAGATTAAACAACTAATCACCATGTTTGATTAATTTATAAAATGAAGTTGCTGGACAAAATTATTAAAGAAACTCAACTTTATAAAACAGTGAATGAATGTTTAAGCACTGAGAAATTTCTAGTTTTAGCTTCAGCTTTTTTCCCACTTTCCTGATCCAGACCTTAGAAAACTGTACCATTAGTTATTATTTTTGGATATAGTAATTTTTTTCTGAATAGTTTGCCAATAAAGAAAGTAAACCAGAACACAATAATTTATCAACAGCCCAAATGACCTTTAAACATTTATAAGGCACACAAAATGTTCACTACAGCTATGTGTATTCAGTGATAAAATTACCAAGGTAATCTGTAAACAATAAAATATGCAATTTTATACCATAATTCCCTGGAGCCTGATACTAAATGTACTTTAAGCCTCAAAATAATATAACTCAAGACTGAAAAATAGTACTCACTTAATAAATTTTTAATATATAAGTTGATAAATAAAACAAAAAATATTTATAGGACTCAAAATTTTAAATGCATTTTAGGACAATACTATAGTAGTCCATTAAATATATTTCAAATGGCTAGTATAATATCAAATAGATTACTCTATAAGTGATAAACAGTTTACCTATTTAAAATACACAGAATAGAGGTATGATTACAGTAAAGGTAAGGCCAAATTATTTACTTCTCTGCCAATGGTTAATTATATAATTAAATTTTACACATGCTTTCAGTAATTCACAATGAAACATTCTTCTGGTGTTCTAACAGAATTTCAAACAAAGTATCTGTTGAGTGATTATCAAACTGAGAAGCAGGGATAAGAAACTGATCATTAGTAATCCAATAGGCAAGTTAGATCAATGTATCAAGAAAATGAGCTAAAATAAGGGATTGATATCAGTTGTTCTGGACACAAAACAGTGAGAGAGTTATTTGTGTAATAAAATGTCACTGATGGAGCACACTTCTTTAGAATTTACTTGGAGTTCTATAATCAGCAAAAGTGAAACAATTTATCAATACATCCTATCAATTGTGCCAAAAAAATCATTTTTTATCTTTGCTTTTACCTACTATTCACATATCTTTGAAGCTCTTATGTACATAAGGAGCTACACTAGACTAGGACCTGGACCTCCAGCAAACAGTGCCATGATCCCCTTGGCCTCAGAATCAGGGTTCAGTGCAGAGCTGAGTATTTAGGATTAATGATGAGAGATTAGAAAGAAATCACATGAAAGAAATCACACCACACAGACTAGGCTAAAGTCAATCATGAATAGAGTTTAGTTCACTACAAAAATACACTGGAACACTAGCAATGATCCTAACTAAATACTTTGAAACTTTTCCTCCAATAATTCCTCCAAGAGTTTCCTTAACGTTTCTTTTTCCTATTTGCCACATAGTTCAAATTTGGTGTTTGAATTCTCAGTTTCACAACCAAGCTACTGTTGGTAAAATAATCAGTCTCCCCACTCATGAAGCCCACAACTCCAGTCTGCTACTACCATGCCTTTTTATAATGTGGCTGCAATAATTCCAGAGTAGCCAGGGGACCTGGGTTTTCCCTTTCTCCAAACCACTTGGTCCCTCACACCTCTTTGCCCTTGTAGCCTGCAGAGGGTAGAGCAAGAAAGAAAGTGGACTCACCAGTTGCTACTTACAAGAAGCCATGTGGGATTGAAGGCAGAACAGCTGGGTTTAGAACAGCCTTGACTCTCAACCTCTGCCTCTTGTTTGCTTAGGATCCTCTCTGATTCTCTTCTTCCCTGGAAAACAAAAAGAAAAACAAAAAATAGAATCATCCTTCTTCCCATGGTGCTGAAGGGATTAAATAAGATCATATAGGCAGAGCACTTCGAACACTTTAAACAGTGCTCAATAAATGGTAGTGATGATGAGTTGATTTTAAAGATTTAAATCTGTAATAAGTGGCATAAACATATTGTAGGGAAGAGAAATGAAAGGATGAAGCCATTCAAACTCCAAAAGTTCAAAGAGTTCTGATTCTGATTCAACCCCATTCAAATAGGGCAGGAGCTATGTATGTGTTCTCTCCCTATGTCCCAACACATACCCAGCATTCAACAGTTGAATCTGTTAATTTGAAAAACATTGGTCTAATAAAAAAAAAATCGCCTAAGGTGAAATTAAAGCCCAGCCATAAATCTAATTCTAATATCTGAGCAAGTTACTTAACTACATCTTGTCTTAGTTTATCTGGTAGTTGGAATTGATCATGCTTGCCTCTGCTTAGCCAAGGATCATAAGGAGAAAAGAGAAACAAGACACCTGCCATATTAGAAATGGAAATGAAAGCACTCAAATTATGAAATATTTTATTTTCTTTCTATAAAAATATTATTAAGTAAAACAAGTATAATTATACCTCTCATGGGGTTACTTTGAGAATTAGAAATAATACATGTTAAACTCTTGCTCAGTGACGGACATAAAATAAGAGATCAATAAATTATAGCTATTCTTATTTTTATTACTGAGGAACTTTAATTTCTGCCTCCTTTCTGAAAAACATGACAAAACAGCTGTGCAAACAATGTACAGGTTCCTTGAAATTAATAGAAAATGTTCACATTTCAACTTTCAGGAGACTATTGTGTTCTTGTTTGCTAAATGAGGACATCATGTGCAATGGGAGTGAGTCAGTTCCGTCCAACCTTCCTTAGGAAGTTATAAACTGTGCCATAATGTTAACTAGCAACAGTCAGGGCTTTTTAAGATTCACACTGATACATTTCATCACAAGTGCATTACCAAACAAATAGGATGTTTATTTTTACCACCACACCTTCAGAGTCATCAATGATGTAGAACTCAGCTTGTCACTAAGAAACTCCCAAAGCAAATGATATGAATATCTCTTTATAGACTTATCATTTGGCCAACCTAAACATGCTTTCACAAGTTTGGAATATCTTTTTGAAAGCTCCCCAGCTTTGTTATATATGTGAACTATGTATTACGCTTACCTAACATGTTTTCTACACTTATTTGATTCTCACACTACATGAGATTTAAGTAGGTAACTATGATCTATTTTACAGCTTGAAAAACTGAGATGCTATAAAGTTAAGTGACTTCACCAGGGTTGGTGATTAAGACAGTACCATAATCCAACTACATTTTGCTATTTTCATGTATCTCCAATGCTCCAGGAAAATAAAATGCCTCTAAACCATCCACCATGTTTAAAAAAAAATGACTACGAACAATGCATCCAGATGGCTTTAATACAACTTAGTCTAGGAAGTTGATCCGATCTTGTTATTAGGAATATATAAGATGAAAATGACTTGCCATGTCAGTAGAGTAACCTTCATAACCATTAAAGGTAAGAACTGATCTGTCAGAAAACTGACCTCCATCTAAGTATGAAGGCAACAGGAAGGGCTTCAGATCAAAAGTCTGGGTTCCAGGCTAATTCTGGCTCTAAATATCTGTGTGACTTTGGATAAATTCCTTATCTCTCTAGCGTTCCAGTTTTATCATCTATAAAATAAGGGTGTTGGACTAAAGGTAGCTGGTAGAATGTTGAAGTTATTGTATTTACTAATCAGCAGCTGACTCACTGGAGGTATTCATCTCTTAGCAATGGTTTCTAGCATAAACACTGAGAAGTAGAAAGGTAAGAGTGCTAAGACTGTTAAGTTTATGGTGGTGTTCTATACAATAAAATATGTAAACTATTCTCATGAGTAAGCTGCAATAAAAAATATGGTTGCACCAATGAGTGTCTCAGAGCCTTATCAAGTTAAAATTAAAGATTATGACATAGATTCTTAGGTCTCACTTCTGAAATATCTTGTTGCTGAAATTTTCTTACTATAAGATTTTCCCTTTTGTGATTCAGTTCATTCTGTGGCTCCTGCCTAGTGCGGAGAAGCAGCCTTGCCAAGTTCATCCCATGCCATGAAGAGATCTTGGTCATACAGGAAAAGTCAGCTAATCAGACCACTTAACTCCAGGAAGACAGAGGATAGAGGGGGGCTGCCTTTCCTCACTTTTCACACAGTCATCAAAATGCATTATTCTTTGAGGGGAGGGGGAGTGCAGAGAGAAAGAGAGAAGGAATCCCAAGAGAGGCAGAGAGAAAGAGAGAGAAGTAGGGTTCACCCAAAGCAGGGCTCATGTACACCCAACAGGGGGCTTCCCCCAAAGTGGGCACGATCTCACCCGAAGAGGGGCTTGTGCTCGTGAACTGTGAGATCAGGACATAAGCCAAAGTCAGATGCTTAACAACTGAGCCACCCAAGTGCCCAAAATGCATTTTTTATGATTACTTTTCCTTCTTAAGACTTTCGTTGAAATTTATTTAAACCTGGTTTCACCTGGCTCTGTTCCAAAATAGTGTATTTTTTTTCCTTCGTAGTTGCCGTTTAAAGTAATTAAAAAAATTCTTAGGAAAGAAATTTCAACTTTCTATAACTTTATACATATGGAGCAAATACACCTTTTTATCTTGAATTTCAATGAATATCTCTTTTAACACTTTACTCAATTTGTGAGAAAGGAATTATATTTCTCAAAAGTTCCTTGAGAAAATTATTAAATGAAAACTAGATCCTTAATGCTGCCCTAGAGAAAGAAAGTTAATTTCAGATGACTGGAAAATAACCTTTCATCTTTCATTAAGAATTCAAAAAGAATCATTATTTTACCACCACATACCATTTTGTATAAAACCTCAAAGAGAACAAAAAAATTTTCAGAATTCTACACTACTGTCCTGAGTTTGAGAGGCAACTATGGTGTCTTTCCTTCAAAACTGTTCAAAGGATGGGTTATTCCGCAATATAGTATGTATAAGATCAAGGTTTTCTATGACCAGCCTAGTTTAAAAGACTCCGTCTCACTCTATAACTAACTAAATTTCTGCCTAACATACCATGATGTAGATATAAAAATCATGACATCCACTGACTACAGGGAAAATGTCTTCCATTAGAAATACTCTAAATTCTTCATACAGTAACATAAAAAGTTATACTGAAATCATATACTAATAATTCTTTATGATGTTTTCAATTTTTTCATGACTACAAAAATCAGAAATGGAGTACCACATAGCAATGAGAAAGAATGAAATCTGGCCATTTGTAGCAAAGTGGATGGACCTCGAGGGTGTCATGCTAAGCAAAATAAGTCAGGCAGAGGAGGACAGATACCATATGTTTGCACTCATAGGTCTAACAGGAGAACAGGAGAAACCTAATGGAGGACCAGGGGGAAGGGAAGAGGGAAAGAGAGTTGCAGAGAGACTACTGAATACTGAGTCATGAGAGACTATTGAATACTGAGAACAAACCGAGGTGGAGGGGGGCAGGGGGTGATGGTCATGGAGGAGGGCACTTGTGGGGAGAAGCACTGGGTATTATATAGAAACCAATTTGACAATAAACTATTATAAAAAAAATAAAAAAAAGAAATGGTATTTCTAATTCATGCAGCTGTCTCCCTTTTGTTGTTGTTTTGCTAATCTTGAATGGCTTACATATATGAAGTTAAGGTATCTTAATCCTATATAAATATACTAGGTGACTCTATATACTCCCCGAGTCTAAGCTAAGTCTCTAAGCAGATGACTTGAATCTATAATTCTACAAGTCTTTACTTTTCCTTTAACCTGTCTTCTGATCTCCAGACCTAGATTCTCTGTTGACATATCCAACTGCCATTTCAGATTCAACAAAATCCTACTCATCTAAATGAGAACCTTCAGAGTTATTCCCTTCCATACCTCAAGAAGTTCGTTGGTTGGCAATTTTTTTAATATATTTTTTTAATGCTGGAGCGCCTGGTTGGCTCAGTCAGTTAAGCATCCAACTTCAGCCCAGGTCATGATCTCACAGTCTCTAAATTTAAGCCCCACATTGTGCTCTATGCTGACAGCTCAGGGCCTGGAGTCTGCTTCTGTGTCTCCCTCTCTCCCTGTCCCTCCCTCACTCGCTCCCTCGCTCCCTCTCTCTCTTATAAATAGTTTATTATAGGGGCGCCTGGGTGGCTCAGTCGGTTAAGCGTCCGGCTTTAGCTCAGGTCATGATCTCATGGTTCATAGGTTCGAGCCCCACGTTGGGCTCTGAGCTGACAGCTAGCTCAGAGCCTGGAGCCTGCTTAGGATTCTGTGTCTCCCTCTCTCTCTGACCCTCCCCTGCTCATGCTCTCTCTCCCTCTCTCTCAAAAATAAATAAAACATTAAAAATTTTTTTAAAAATAGTTTATTATAAAAACAATTCAAAATAATTATTTTTGAGAAAGAGAGAGAGAGAGAGAGAGAGAGAGAAAAGAGAGAGAGAGAGAGAAACAGAATCTGAAGCAGGCTCCAGGCTCCGAGGTGTCAGCACGTAGCCTGACACAGGGCTCAAACTCACGAACCACAAGATCATGACCTGAGCCAAAGTCAGACACTTAACTGACTGAGCCACCCAGGAGCCCCGGTCATCAAATTTTTAAAAGCATTCAAAATATTCAAATCAAAGCCTCTCAAACAAAATTGTTACTGCAGGTAGCATAGGAGAGTAGTCCAGTATGTGGATTTTGATGTCAGACAAAATTACGTTTTAATCAATCACAGCTCTGCCATTGCTCAATCTCTGTAAAGCTCAGCTTTAGCCCAAGAGTGGGGATTAGAAAACCTATCCCATAGGGTTGTGTGAAGATTTATAAATGTAATACACGTTAAGGAATTAGCATGATCCCCAGTTTAAAGATCATCATCTCTCTTTTTTCTGGACAATAATAACAGACGACACAATAGCCTTTCTTCTTTCTCTTTTTTTCTTTTATTCCCTCCTCCATAATCTACACTATTCCACAATGAAGACATAATTACAATATTCTTTTCATTAAAAGCTTCCTGGTTACCAAGGGCAAACCATAACTTTGTATTGGAGGAATGAAGCTGCCATCACTGCAACCCACTGGTCAACCTTGGCATCACTAACAGTGATGAAACCTGACATATGTTATCTTTTGATGAGATTAAAATATGAATAACTCAACATGACATGTCTTATATCGGAGCAAAAAAATGTTTCACTGGACTCCATTCAGGCTTGCAGTTCCACATCATTGGAAACACACAGAACAGAGGAGCAAGCTAAATAGCACCAACAAATCAGACAAACTGAGAAGGTAGAACGTGATAACTGGACTCGTCCATTTAACAAGTTAGTGACACAAGAAAACAGGAGGCCAAGAAGGGACTGTTCTAAAGTAAAAGAAGTCAAGGATTTGCAGATGTAATAATGGTCCTGAATTGTATTCTTGTCTTGACAAACCAGTTATAAAAACATTTGGAGGACAGTTTGAAATTTTTAATATAGCTGACTAATAGGCAATGTTAAGGAATTATTATTAATTTTTAAGTATTTGATAGTGTTATTTGCTTACATAAAAATGCGATTTTTTTAGAGATGCAGACTAGATCACTTAGGCATAGAATCATGATGTTGGCAATTTAAAGGACTTCAGTAATTAAAAACAGTAAAGTTTTGGGGTTCAAAATTTATGCATCAATTAAGCGTCCAACTTTAGCTCAGGTCATGATCTTGTAGTTTGTGAGTTTGAGCCCCACATAGGAGTCTCTGCTGTCAGTGCAGAGCCCACTTCAGATCCTCAGTCTCCCTCTCTCTCTGCCCCTGCCCCACTTTCTCTTTCTCAAAAATAAACATTAAAAAAGTAAACGTTAAAGTTTTAAAAACTCACAATCTTAAGTACATTACCATTGTTTATAAAACAGTGCAGTAAAATAGAAATATGATATTTAATAATATTATCGTTTTAACGTATAAGCCATATAAAGATTTGTTAGTGGGATGGTTAATTTTCTTTTTTTCATACTCAGTCTTCAAATCCAATGTGTGTTTTCTACATACACCACAGCTCAATTTGGGGTAACCACATTTCAAGTGACCAAAAGCCAGGTGTGCTACTGTTTTCAGTATTGGACTATGTGGACTATATGAGGTAAAATTCAAATTCCTCTAGAATGACATAAAATGCTTTTCTTAATCTGGCCCCAGCCTGTATTTCCAGCCCCATCTCCTGTCATATACCCTATACTTCAGCCATTCCCTAAAATGCCAAAGTCACTTACCCATATACTTTTACATAGACCACATCCCTCCAATAGATTAAGCCCTCTGCTTTCCCTAGTCAGAAGAACTTCATCTCATTTGGTGACAAAGATATTCCTTTTATTACATCTGATCCTGTTACCTGCAATTTTTATAAGTGCTAGCTATTTTCTGATTCTGGCTGAATCATAAGCTTTTTAACAAGAGAACCTGCCATAATCATTTTTGTACTCCCAACATGTTTGAAGGTAGGAAGGAGGGAAGGAGGGAGGGAGGGAGGGAAGGAAGGAAGGAAGGAAGGAAGGAAGGAAGGAAGGAAGGAAGGAAGGAAGGAGAGAGGGAAGGAGAGATTATAACTCTTATGTTATTAGATTTGGATTTTTAAAAATAAATTGAATGTTCAATGCTAATGAAAACAAATCAAAATAATTTTTCATTTGTCCTTTGAATTCAAGTGCTCATGGGTCTTTGGCCTTGATTGTCCATATTACTGTAGCACAGCATCATCGGTAAACAGAAATCAAAGACTAGCAAGGCCTGAGCCACTGTATAAAATAGATCTAGTTCCCACAGTTTGTGTATATCATCTTTCTTTTCCATCCTTGGGAAGTATTATTCCTCATACTTGCATAACGATCAGTCATTATCAATGTAATGAAACCATAATTCAAATTACTGCATTATGTTGAATCAAATGTCTGTGATAAATAAACATGATTTAAGAAAAATGCTTATATTTTATCCAATTTCTATTAAAAGACCATCAAATATCTTTATGTAACAACATAAATATATCAATATGTTTCTAGATATCTCAATATATTTAACATTACACAAATAGTCAATATGTCTAGATTTTAATAAAAATGTCTGTTTCTCAATCTTGGTTTTTTTTTTTAATGAGAGAGAGACAGAGTGTGAGCAGGGGAAGGGCAAAGAGAGAGGGAGACACAGAATCTGAAGCAGGCTCCAGGCTCTGAGCTGCCAGCACAGAGTCCAATGCAGGGCTCGAATTCACCAACCAGGAGATCATGACCTGAGCCAAAGGTGGCCACTTAACCTACTGAGCCACCCAGGCACCGCCTCAATTTTGTTTTTAAGCTTCCTTATTACCAAAAATTAGTTCCAGAAAATCTTCTACATTATGAATATTATTGTAGAACTGAGATATACAGATGATAACAAAATAAAATATTATCTTTTAAAAAATCTGCTTTATAAATAAAACTAAAATATTATTAAACAAATTGAGAAAGTATTATCTAACAGGTAGTTTAATGATATTTATGTTGATTTTCTCCCCAAAACAGTTCTGCCTTGAAACCAATCTAGAGAAGGAATCTTTTCTAATATAATGTTCCCTAATGCTTCTCTAAATAGAAACTTTGTGATTATGTAATTTTCTTTTCATTTAATGACATTAAGTTTAAATTGATTTATAATATCCTTTGAAATAAAATAAAACATATTTAAGAGTTGGCAAAAAATGATCCTGAGAGGACCAGTATGGGCATTCTTTTCCTTTATTAAATTTTGGAAACATTTTTATATACTTTTTAAGGTTATTTATTTATTTTGAGAGAGAGAGAGAGCAGGGTAGGGACAAAGAGAGGGAGAAAGAGAGAGTCCGAAGCGGGCTGTGCACTGATAGTGATGGAACTCACCAACCGTGAGATCATCACCTGAGCCCAAATCAGGAGTTGGATGCTTAACCAACAGAGCCACTCAGGTGCCCAGTGCAATCATTTTTTTCATAAACAGTTGTTGAGAACTTTCTCATGGAAATTAGGAGGGAAGGAAATAGACAAAATTCTTATTCATAGGTGGTTTGCATTCAAAGAGAATACAGATACAGGAAACTATTATAAGCTTAAAAAACATACATGAGAAAGAAGAAAGGGCTCATGGAAAAATATAGACCGAAAAAGAAGAGGAAATTAGAAGTTAATGTCTAAAGTATAATCTCAATGATCATCAAGGCTATACTAGTACAACTGTGAACCACCTTTTTCATCCTGGGTCCCCGTGATGTTAGCAGTTCATCAAATTCAGAACTTTCCTTACACTCATATACAGGCACGGCAATTGCTTGTGCACAGCTCTTGAAGAACTGGCAGTTTTAATCATTAATTTTAATTAATTTGATAACACCTTTAGTAAATTAAAATGTTACATCTTCCCAACAACAGCTACATTTTAGTAGCACTTCTTTACAGAATTACTCATTTTTGGTGTTAGAGAGTGTTTTGAGTTCTCTCAGAAATGGGCCCTGAGATAAGGACTCAGGTGCAAATAGTTATTTTGGAGGTGATATCAGGACATAGGGGAGGAGCAAGAAAAAGAAGTGGAAACAAATAAAGGATGAGTTACCAGGCAATTTACCACTGTGGGCGAATACGACAAAACTTCTGTGGGGACCTCTGGGCACCAATGGAACACACACCTCAAAGTGAAAGAGGATCTGGGGTATTTATACACCAACCACCCCCTAATGACTGTTCCAAAGGGATGCTAATTCTTTGACACTGTCAGCCTGCCACAGTCTGACAAAGTTGATTCAGAGACAGCCTCAGACAAAGAAATACAGGGGCTGGAAGTTGGAAGTTGGCCAGTGTGCCCTGAAGTTGAGGGACAAGAGGTACAGATGGACCCACTGGCAGAGAGAGTAATTTGACGCTGAGATCAAGACCCGAGCTGCAATCAAGAGTCAGGTACTTAACTGACTGAGCCACCCAGGCCCCTCCAAGAGAGAGTAATTTGAAAACAGTTTGAAAGAAACTGTCACATCCTACTCCCAACCCCACTTAATAAATCACTCCTTTCATATAACTTTCTTTGGGTATACTTGACAAACTTGAAGTCAGAATATGCATATTAGTTCATATTCTGAATTCATGTGATAATCATCTATTTTCTATTATGATAATAATCTATCATCTATTTTATTACATTTTGTTGTTTTTTGAAAAGGAATCCCCACTGGATTATGTAACATTAAACATATGGCTCCACAAAGATTAGAAAAGCTGTGGCCATGAGGAATAAATGTTGGTAATAACACTGATGAAATTTCACATATGTGGTTTAATGTGAGAAAATTAAAAGACTTTCATAGAACCTAGATAAGCAACTAGGCCTGTTTTTTAACAAAAATATAAATAAAGACATTTGTCATTAAAATCGTAGCCTTTGAAATTGGCTTCCTGCTTTCATGTAAGAGGAAACACTTTAAGTCTGATGAGTTTTTCTCTCTTATGAGAATGAAAAATAATCAAACCAATCTATACGCATTTTATTATGAGAAAAATACTTGGAGGAATTCTATTGGTATATGCTGGTGCAACATGACAATTTGTTATTAAAAAGTGTTTTTGCATGTCCTCTTCTATCAACTTGTATAAACAAAGATCCTGTGTATGTTAGAGGATTTGCATTTTCATATGTCTATATGTTCCAAAACTTCAGTGTAAGGATTACATAATATTCTTTCCTACGGATATTTTACTATTTATTTCTTCTGACATTTCTTTTCTCAGCACCCACTGGGAGCCAGGCAATGTGCTCCAGGATTGAGAATGTATATGGAAGTGAATTTGAATGTTTTGAAGAATGGACCAACAAATACACAAATGTGTACTAAGTTCGATCCTAGAAACATGTTAAACTGAAAGAGACAACCCAGAAGATGGTAGTTACCTAATAACCATCAGTGGAGGCCCAAACTGGAGAGATGTCTCCTTTAGGTTTTGAAGGATAAATGGGTGGATATGAAGCTATACGGGCACCAGGCAGGTGAAAGAACCTGTATAAAGGACTGAGATGTGAGGGTTTACTATTTCTATAGTATGAGCAAGTAATGAGCATGAATAACTTATACAACAGATCTCCTCCTGTTGAAAGTTTTTAGGTATTTTCCTCACTTTGTCGTTCCAGATAATATTGCAATGAACATCTCTATGCTTTCAGATTTTTGTTTCCCTTAGATTAATTTATAAATATGAACTTCTGAGCTGGAATTAGTCAAAATAATTTTTTAAGATTTATTTATTTTTGAGAGAGACAGCACAAGCAGGAGATGGGGAGGGAGAGAGGGAGACATAGAATCTGAAGCAGGCTTCAGGCTCTGTCAGCACAGAGCCCGACGTGGGGCTCAAACCCATGAACTGCGAGTTCATGACCCGAGCCGAACTTGGACACTTAACCAACTGAGCCACCCAGGTGCCCCAAGCTGGAATTAGTCAAAAGAAAGGCTCATTTAGTCAGGAGATACGCCTTCACTGCAGTGTGGATAAGGGAATTTTAAGCAAAATTATCAGTGGTTAAAGACTGTAACTCCAATGTAAGACAGAGCCTGCAGGGGGCTTCCTTCCTTTCTTTTCTCTTCCATGAGCTCTTTGCCTTTTCCTTGCAAGTTTCTAGCATGTGGTTCAGCTGTAGGGCCACGTGCTTGGTGACTGTTCTGGCTGAAGGTGGTAAACAGAGCAGAACATCAGAGTTAAGACTATAAATCATCTTGTGTTATAATACGGCTCTGCTTTAAACTGCTTCTTTTCCAAAGAAGAAAAATCCCTATATTAACTGAATTGAGCTGGCAACTAGAAAGCCAGTTGTTGCTTAAAAAAAAATTTTTAATAGCTTTCAAGACTATTTTTTTTTAATGTTTCTTTATTTAGAGATGTGGGGAAGGGCAGAGAGAGAGAGAGAGAGGGAGAAAGAGAAGCCTAAGCAGGCTCTGAGCTGCCAGCCCAAAGCCTCACTTGGGGTTCGATCTCACAAACCATGAGATTATGACCTGAGCCAAAATCAAGAGTTGGGCACTTTATTGACTGAGCTACCCAGGTGCTCCTTTCAAGTCGATTTCAGTTATTTATATTTTCCATTTCTAAAGCATTTTAACCAGTATTTTTATGAAATGAGTTATAAGGTTTTCTTTCTACTCATCAATCTTCAAAGTAAAGGTACTTGTCAAGAGGGGGAAAAAAGCCTCGTAAACCCTTTATCAATAGTTTTTACATAAATACTGAAAAACCGTTTGGAGCAAATTACTTTTTAAATTATACAAGTCAGATATAAGATTTATGTCAATATGTAAAGAGAAATAATAATCTTAAGCAATATTCACCAAAACCCTAGCATAAACCTCTTAATGAAGTTCCAACTTAAACACTGAAAAAATATAGTATATTTACCCACACTACACACTTATTTCCTTTACAGAATTTAAGACTCAATATTTGATTTAGTTTATTAGTCATATAACAGATATAAAGAAGTAAAATTAAGTAAATAATCCTGATTCACACAATTCCTGGCTTTTACATTCAGTAGTTTTGTTTATTTTCCTGTTTTCAACTTTTCTGGATTAGTTCCAGGCATGAAGTCCTTATTGCTTCAGATGAAATTGCTTCAGGTCATTCCCTAAAGGAAATTATGTAATATCTCTCATTTCTTTGGCTTTCTTTACACCATTATTTCTTTTCAAAGTAGAGTAAGAAAAATATAATGGAAAATGTTTCCACATTTATCTAGGGATAAAATTATCTTTTGAACCATTTAGTCCTTACTTAAACAAAATTATTTTAAAGATGGGATTGGAAGTATTAATTTCTAAATCTTTTTTTTTTATTTTATTAAACACATTCCTTGAGGGGCACCTGGATGACTCAGTCAATTAAGCATCCAACTCTTGATTTCCGCTGAAGTAATAAATTTATATATGGTTCATGAGACTGAGCCCTGCATTGGGCTCTGTGCTGACAATGTGGAGCCTACTTGGGATTCTCTCTCTCTCTCTCTCTCCCTCTCTCTCTCTCTCTCTCTCTCTCTATCTCTCTCTCCCTCCCTCCCTCCCTCCCTCCCTCCCCTGCTCACACTGTCTCTCTCAAAATAAATAAATAAACTTTGTTTTAATGTTTTAATAAATAAATAAACATGATCCTTGAGACAGAGAAGATCCATACTCACTCCTGACCACCCAGATTCATCCTGGCAGCACCCTAAATCCTACACATCTCAAATCCATTAAAATGAAACAATTTGGGGTCCTCAAAAGTGGTGCCACTATCTGATTACTAATTCTTACTGTGATGCTAAAGGTTATTGGAGCACCTGGCTGGCTCAGTCAGTGAAGCATGAGACTCTTGATCTCAGGGTTGTGAATTTGAGCCACACATTGGGTGTAGAGATTACTTTAAAAAAAATTTTAAGTAAAAAGATAAATAAATAAAATTAAATGTTATTAATGGCTCAATTTAATCATTTGCTATATTAGAAAGAGTATTGCATTTGGAATCAGTAGATACTCTCATAATCTTGTTCTACTACTTGCTGAGCCATCTGAACCTATGTTTTAACAGTATAGTTTCATTAAGAGCACCTAGTATTCTAGGTACTTGGAGATACAAAAATAATTGAAAAAGACCTGGTCAATGGTCTCAAGTAGTTTTCCAATAGTGAATGAAAAGAAGTAAAAAAAGAGTAAGTAAAAAGAATTTTAAAAAAAGACAATTTCAATACTATGTGATATGTAGAAATATATCCTGCAGGAAGGGAATGGAAAGCTAAGTGTCTTTCGGAATTTTTTCCTTTTCCCCAAAAATGTTAAGCTTTAATAAACACTTCTCAGAAAAGACAAGTTCCCCTCTTGCTAGAACTGGAAAGTCTTTATTTTTTCTTTTTAAATCTTATTTGTCCTAATTTAAAGATAATATGTGAAGGGGGCACCTAGATGACTTAGTCATTTGAACTGAGGTCATGATCCCAGCATTGTGGGTCAAGACCCACATCAGGTCTGCACAGAATACAGAGCCTGCTTAAGATTCTCTTTCTCTCTCCCTCTACCCTTCTCCCCTCCTTGCATGCTCTCTCTCTCTCTAAAATAAAATATTTTTTTAAAAAGATAATATGTAAGTAATTAGAAAGAAAACAAAAACACTGAGCATCCTTAGGGGTTTCACTACTCATTTAGGAAAGATTTATAAGCCCTAGATTAATAAAGTAACTGCTCTGTTGGGTAAATATCGAAAGTAAGTGGATGAGATCTAATCTAACTGTTAAAAACAAGATGGAAAAAATGGAGGTTGGAGATGTCAGGTGATTGGTCCAAGGCCACACCACTAGTGAGAGGCAAAGAAGACTAGTGAGTGGCTAGTGAGTGGCAAAGAGGACCCAAAGCTAAGTGTCTAAACTTTCATTCATTCTCTCATCCATTCCTTTAATGAACACTTACAGAGTGCCAACTACATACAAACCGTGCAAAGCACTGCGAAGAATTCCAACATGCATGAGAAAGGCTCTCTGCTCCTTCTCCTACTCCTTAATAATCAATATCAACTGCATGTTATGACAGAGATGAAGACTCAGTTTGGAGAGACCTTGTTTGTCTGAAGAGATGAGATGAACAAAATGTAAAAGTCTAAACTATTATGAAATATGCAAGGTGACATGAGTCCTCAGAGCAATACAATTAATGAGTCATCGAATAAGGTAGAATCCAATGAATATTCACGCTCTAATCAGAATCATTGCTCAGTTGAACGAAGATAGGTGACCTGAATTGTGCCTTTGGTCTTAATCTCAGAGACAAAGAAGAGTGAAAAGCAGCAGCAGGGAAATAGCTTTCTAAAATGAAAGATTAAAGAGAAGGCTAAGGTAGAAAAGTCGTTCCCATTCCCTAGCAAAAAGAGGGTAGGAGACCTATCCTACCTTCTACGTCCAAGTCTTACTTCTTCAAAACTGGACTACAATAAAAATGTTTTAGAATTCCTACTGGGGGGGTGTCTGAGTTGCTCAGTCGGTTAAGTGTCCAACTTCAGCTCAGGTCATGATCTTGCGGTTTGTGAGTTCGAGCCCCATGTCAGATTCTGTGCTGACAGCTCAGAGTCTGGAACTGCTTCAAATTTTGTGTTTCCCTCTCTCTCTGTCCCTCCCCCCTCATACTCTGCCTCTCTCTCTCAAAAATAAATAATAAAAAAAAATTTTTTTTTAATTCCTATTGAAATCTCTTCAGGTTAAAAAAAACTGATAAGAACACTTGATCTTAGCCAAAAGGCCAAGAAGCAATCTTCAGGTTAAAAAAAAAGTAGATGAAAAGAAAAAGTAGTCTCTTGGATACTTTATTAGTAGTGTTTATTGAACTATTCCTGGACACGATTCTGTAAATTTAGCTGCCAGATACAGCTGGTATAAGTCTCAGTAATAACTATTTTAAACCCTAAGGAACTGGATTCCAACTGTAATTCCACACTGAAAGATGTATTTATTGGTCTTTTTATCTTTGGCTATTAGAATTCTTTTCATTTTCTAATTTAAATTCCAGTTCTTTAGCATAGAGTGTAATATTAGTTTCAGATGTACAGTTTAGTAATTCAACACTTACATACAACACTCAGTGCTCATCACAAATGTCCCCTTTAATCGCCACCACCAATTTACCATCCCTGCCCCCCCCCCCCCCCCCCCGCTGCCATATCCCATTTGGTAACCATCAATTTGTTCTCCATAGTTAAGAGTCTGTTTCTTGGTCTTCTTCTCTCTTTCTTCCTCCTATGATCCTCTGCTTTGTTTGATAAATTCCACATATGAACGAAATCATATGGTATCTTGTCTTTCTTTGACTAACTTATTTCAGTAGCTCCATGTTGTTGTAAATGGCAAGATGTCATTCTTTTTTATGGCTGAGTTATATTCCAATGTGTGTGTGTATGTGTGTGTGTGTGTGTGTGTGTGTGTGTGTGTGTGTGTGTGTGTGTATGTCACATCTTCTTTACACATTCATCAGTCAATAGGCCTTTGGGCTCTTTCCATAATTTGGCTATTGTAGATAATGCTGCTATAGACATCAGGGTGCAGGTATCCCTTCAAATTAGTATTTTTGTATCTTTGTGGTAAATACTTAGGAGTGCAATTGCTGGATTGGCTATTAGAATTCTTATAAGAACTTGCCCTCTGGTTGCAGTCCTTTTTGATATAGGGACCTATGCATCCCAGACTGCCTGCTGTCCCACTGGTTTCTACAGATCCAAGATACTATAAATTTGGTAGTTACCATTTCCTATCCTTTTTCTACCTAAATTTCTCTTGAATATTATGGTCATATCACTGCTATGCATTACTAAACTTCATTGTGATTAAATAGTCACCAAAAAACAACATAAAATAAAATAAAATACCACCCTAGTCAGAGGGAATATCAGCCAATGTCTATAGGTCCCTTTAAACATAAAGGAAACCAGAGGAACCTGAGTAGCTCAGCTGGTCAAGCCTCCAACTTTGGCTCAGGTCATGATTTCACAGTTTGTGAGTTCTAGCCCCATCTTGGGCTTTCTGCTGACAGCTCAAAGCCTGGGGATTCTGTGTCTCCCTCTCTCTCTACCCCTCCCCTGCTTGCGCTCTATCTCCTCTCTCTCAAAAATCAATTAAAAAAAATTTTTTTAAATAAAGGAAATTAACATCTGTTGTATACTATCTGTGACATGAGAAAATAGCCAGGTAAAGAATTCAGGGCCACAAGTGCACCTAATTTTGTGCGAATTCTTCATTTGCCAGGATGAATATTAATACACCTATCATCTTTTCTGAGAAAACTTGCTCCTGAAAGGAAATAAGCAGAATTTGCCTTTATGGAAATATTCAAAGTTAATCCTTCCATGATGCAAATGGAAAGAGTATGACAATATTAAACCTTCACTTTCTCAATGCACCACAAAAGAGAAAGCAGCATTGATGTAGGCCCCTCTGGGGAAGGAAAAAAAGAATGTTGCCTGGAATAAAGCACATCAGGCTTCCAAGCTGCAGTGAAACTCATTCCCGGTTGTAGGGATGTTCCTAGGGAGCTCCTGCCCAGAAACAGGGTTTGAGATCTCGGTGCAAAGTTACAGTGTAGGCTACAAACGTCTGGTGCGATTCTGCAAGTCACACCAAACTCAATAAATATATTTGGGCTATAAATCATACACAGAGTTATGGCAAAATTTCAACTTTATCTTCACCCAAATCTCTGATGGGATCAAGAACTGGACAAGTGCACATTCTTTGTTTATTTTTTGGATTTTGAGGATTGTTGTTATTTTAATTTTTTGTTTAAGCTGGTGCTTGGGAACCTCTGATGAGTTCAGCGGTCGGTCAAGCATTGGGCTGAAATAGGCTGAATTGGATCCTCTTTCTTGACATGGTTAGTTCCTCAGATTACATCATTCTGTGCACATGAAGACTGCAAGTACGAGAAAGGGCACTAGCGCTGACCACAAGGCAGAGTGGGTAAGTCACCACAGTGGAAGGTTAGCATGAAGGTTACTTCATTTTCATAAGTTCAGCTTGGAACATCAGATTCATATAATGCAGTGAAGTCAAACAGACTGGTCTGAATTCAACCCCATTCTTAGCAGCCAGGTGACTCTGAGCAAGGTACTTGAAGTCACAGAGTTTCTATGGTCTCATCTGCTGTTGAATTCAATACCATTCAATTCAATAAATATTGATAAAATACAGAAGTCTGTGCTAGGCCTGGGAAAATATAAGGGATAGAACTGATACGGGCCAGTCTTGGCAAGCTGGAGAGAACCTCAGAAGCCCATATAAAGAGGCTACAGAATTCTCATAGCATATTTAGAGGGCTCTAAAGCAAGTTGTCTAGGCACCACGAATTTCTAAGGCTCAGGATAGTTTTGCTGCTTATAAGCCTCAGTGGATGATGAGGCTGGAAGGATCATGTGGCATTCTCCCAGCCCGTGGGAGACACTGGTTCTTCTCCCGCTGTGGATGTCCCCAAGACAGCCCTGAAGAAACCTTGTCTGGATCTCTTGCCAAGTTTACAAAAGCTCAGACCTGGATTCCTCTTCTAGAAACCACAACACATTTCCCTTTTGAGTAGAAGCGAGGAGAAAGAATGGGGACCTGTGGGAGAGAGAACTTGACAAATTGACAGAGGGGATCTGTAGTACAGTCTTCCCCTTTGGAGGTTGAAAAAGGAAGTGCACCAAGTCATCCCAGAGAAAGAGAAGCAGAGAGGAGAGCATACTCTACTGGCAGGCAAGGGCCTTGGGATTTTCTCTGACACTGGCCGCTTGTGGGACACTGAGTGACTGTCTTCTTATTTGTCCAAACATAGAACCGGGCCAGATTATTCCTCAGGTTCCTAAAAACTTTGACTTGCCCACAAACTGTACCACTGCCCAGCCTCCATCCCCTCATAGCAAACGATCGTTCTAACACATGACCTTGCCAAATGAAATAATGAGAAGACCGTGGGTGAAGGTCTGCTGGGGAGATCATCAATACCCAAATCATCACCAGACCTGCCAGAAATGAATCCTGCTACACTCTGGAACAAGAGAACCCAGAATTTTCTCCTGTTGGATCTCAAAAATGCTGTCCTTTGGAATTTGCCCCATTTCCTCCCACCAGGCCTATCTTGTAGTTGCTTGTCTTGGGGAACCTTGTAGTTGCCTGACCCTAGGGGAACAGACCTGAAGATGTCTTGGAGAGTCTGTGAACCCTATGCTCAATGCTTTCAGGGCAGGCTCATTCAGGATTCTGATAGTAGAAAGTCACATTCATGAGTTAAATTACCTCCAGTGCAGACACTATTGATTTTCTGGCTGTCGTGAGTGGGATTCTAGCAATATTTTCACTGTCCTCAGGTGTTATATGACCACATCCCAATCATGGTGGGGTTGAACCCCAGAAACAAGAAGTAAAATAAACAAGTAAGAGACTGGGTCCAAATCCTAGTTTAGCCTCTACAGGCTTCTGAACAAATAACTTTGACATCCACTTCCTCCCTACCTCGCAGGATTGCTGGGAAAGTGCCTGTGGCAGTCTTTAGGGCTCTTCACAAATATTCTGAACTTTTTTTTTCCTTTCAGTCACATGTTAAAATTGTACTTCCCCTTCTCACTTCTCCCCCACAAAATAGAAGGTGTGGCCATGTGACTTAGTTGGCTAATGGAAAGTGAGCAAAAGCAGCATATGTCCCAACTTCTTTGTGGGTTGCTCTTTCTCTCTGCCTGGAGACCAGCCATGTTTCCATTATTGACAGTCAGCTAGAGTTCCACAGCCTACAACGGTCATGTAGCTTGACTTTGTTGATTTTGGCCACTGACATTTGTGGATAATTTCAATAGCAGGATAATTCAGCCCATGTATTCTTAAGAGAGGCAATATTGATGAAAATTGGTTTTTGGGTTGTGAAAAAATATACAATGTTCTATGGCCTCCAAAGGACCACAGTATACAAACAGGCATACAATAATTTGTGGTATTTAAATTTCACAAAGGGCAGGACATGTGGGGGGTGGCGTTAGGAAAAACTTTCTAAGAAGGCTCCTTGAGACCAATAATGGGGAAAAAGAAAAGCCTGAGAGGCACTAAAGCCTATGCTGACTGACAGAGCAGCGTGTGAATAACAGACCTAGCAAGGAGTAGATTGTTTCTTTTCCTTAAAACAAACTTAAAAAGAGTCACTATATAATATACTATGTGTTTCATTTATTTCTCCTGTTTATCATCTTTCTTCTGGCTCCATGATGGTCAAGGGTATTTCATTCTTTGTTAATAACTAAATACCTAGTATCCAAGATAGCACTAGTACATAGTAGGTGCCCATTAAATATTTGTTGAATCAATGAATAAATAATGGGGACAAAAATTACCCCAAACCTTTCAGTTTCCAGGCTTGATGGGGACTAAGTCACAAGCTGATGCCAACAGGTCAGTAGTTCATGACTGGAGTACAGGGGAAAGAAAATTTGCCCAGATCTGTGAAGGCAGGGATGGCTCCTGGGAGGAAATGGTACAGAAAGTGTGGCCTGAAAACTAAAAAGGCAGACAAACAAAAAGCAAAAAACAAGGGTCAGGACGAAATGAATTCAACAAAAAGAGAAACAAATATTTCGGCAAAAGAAATAGTACAAAGATTGCACCATGGCAGGGAATGAATTGAATTTCAATCAACAGAGATGGGGGGGCCGGGGGGGGTTGGTTTTTTGGCCAAAAGTTGTCTCATTTTTAAAAAGTAGAATTTATATTAAAAATCTGTAAGTCTAGTTTCTCTTTAAAAATTCAAAAATAAGTAAGTAAATAAATAAATAAATATTCATATAAACCCTGAAAATGGAAAGAGACTATAGCACACCTAAGGCGTTGAAAATGCGCTGTGGCTAAAACATAATGTAACCTGGACAGTGAATATATAAAAACGTCCTAATCTTGAAGACCTTTGAATGCTATTTTAAGGAGCTTGAACTTTATCTTAAGCACAACAAAGAGCCATTGAAGTGCATTAAGCAACTAAGTGACCGGCTTATGTTTGTTCTCAAGGAAGATCACCCTGGTCAGAGAATGAAGAATGCACTGAACTTGCACAGAACCAAAGGTTAAGAGGCCAATAAGAAAATAATCACAGGAATCCATGTGAGGCAGGATATTGGCCTAGATGAGTAAGCAATGGTGATGGGAGAGATTCTAAAGGCATCTGTTCTCCCCTTTATCATTTTGAACATCAGCCTCATCTGTTTAGAGTGGCATTATGCCCACTAAGTCACCTCCCCAGATCCCTTTGCACAGCCTCGTCAGTTTCCCGGACCAGATGTACTCATCCTGGACTGTTTTTTTGCATATTACCTGTTAGGTAAGAAAAATAAATCTACTTTTTATCAATATGCATACAATAAAATGCATCTGTCAGGAGACAAAATTAACAGAATTTATAATAGGATGCTTACTTATTTTTAGAGTAGTAAGGATCTACTATGTAGAATACCTAATACCACCCAAACTAGAGACAGGCAGTTTATATTAATTCCCTCCCCCTTCACTCTCCTTGCTACTAATTAGGAATAAGCACCCTTAGGTCAGAAACCAAAAATTCTGGTCTTCCTTTCACATGCATTTAGTAACTAGCATGTGACAGGTAACTTAACACATCATATACTCCGAGCATTTGATACTTGTTGTGGCTGACCTACTAGCAGTTTTAATCAACGTTTAAACATTACTTAGACCTAGCGAAAGCAGAGTTTGTACCAATGTTTTCAGACAGACACATACCAAAACACCCCAAGTGGATTATTCAGGCTGAAAATGCTACAAATTGCTTATTCTGCTTTATTTAGCTCTTCTAGCAATTTGATCAGTTTTGACTCAGTCATAAGTAAAATAAACAGCAGAAATAACTTCATTTTTGAAGACTTTATTTTATATTAGATAATACTATGGTTAATCTCTGATCATTAAAAATAGAAAGTAAAAATAAGAAAAGCACTGGGAAATAGCAAAGTAAACAATAAACTATATTTCCTTCTCTTTCAATGCAGTTATTTTATATAAAGAGGGATAAAGTTTGCTTAGGTAAATTTGTTCTAGTCTTCTTAAAGTCCGCTGAGAACAAACAAAATTAAAACGAAAATGAGTTAAAAAGAAGTTACAGATATGATCTCAACTCTGTTGGGAAAATACTGACATGTCCATGTACATATTGAGGAAAGCCATACAAAAAGACTGAAAGGAAATGTACTAGGGAGTAAAGATCCATTATTATAGAATAGTATCATAGTTGTATGTGATTTGCCCCATTTCTAAATTTATTATAATAGCTTGTATTACTTTTATAATCAAGAAAGAAGATACTTATTTGGAAGTTTTTTATACAATATTCCTTTGACTTGACAGAGCTGTGTACGGGTCTGTAACTAGCCTTGGAAAGTCATCGGGGTGGCTCCTGTCACTGCTGACATTTATCTTCTCTTCACAGGAATATGAAGAAGGGGAAAATGTTAAGTAGGGATGAAGTAATAAAGTCAAGGGGACAAGAACAGAACAATGGACAGAAAGCACCCAACAATATTAACTTTGAGAATGGGCATTAATAAACCAAAAACCACCTTTAGTTTGAATTTGTAAAGTTATTTTCATATATACAAACCTATTACACACAGTAAAACAGAGTTATGATGTAAACAAACATAATGAACAGAGTTCGTGTATTGTCTTGCCACACTAGACAGTATATGAATGCTCTTCAGTAACTTGGGGAACCCTAGTCAAATATAAATAAAGGGTACTATACTGCCCTCAAACTAAAGTTCATTTATCTCGACTGGATGAGCAATTCTGTTTAGTAAAACTCGACCCTTTGCTAATCATAGTTACCAGAGAAAAACCCATTAACTGAAAAAAATAGATTGATCTCTAAAAAGAAATGTGATCTTTCAAGCATATCTCGTTAAATGTATTTTACTCATGTATATATTTTCTGTCTTTGGGCACAAAGATTTGACAACTTATTATCTGCAAAAAATAAAACTACTCCTCCACTGGAAAGAAACCCAATAAATATTCATTGTGAGCAAAATATTGGGTTAAAAACAGTGAACTAAGTAAATTTTCTTTCCTTGGGTAATAAAAGAAGAATAAAAGAAAGGACATTATGTTAAGAACCCTCAGGGAGAAAAAATTAAGTTGGCTGGAATGGCCTGACATTTCTCAGAAGTTTGCTTTTAACCTATCAAACAAAGGAACAAACACAAAAGCCATGCTAGGGAAGTGAGCAAAGAGAGTCAATTGTTACGCGTATGGAAATAATTTCATATGGAAATAATTTCACACCATACGGCAGTGGTGTGATATCCCTCAGTGTTGAAAGCAGAAGCCTTACAAGGTCAGAACAGTCCCACAGGGGCTATTAAAGCAGAGTTGAAACAAAAAGTAGGGTGATAAAGTGAAAGGAGAATGAAAAGGACAACTGTCAAGAAACAGCGTAAAATCAGACGCCATCAAACCTCACCACAAGGAGAGAAAAGAAAAGGCCTATTTGGATGACCAATGACAAACTGTAATATCCAAAAAGAAATGAGGAAGAGAGGGGACATGTGTCCTCATGTGACTATCTGGATGGTTCCCATATATGCTTAGTACAAGCAGGACAGTGTGATTGCTGAGACCTTCCCTCTCGCTCAGCAAAAAGGATGGAAGTCTCGTCTCCAATTTCCACCTGATTTCCCTTTCTACAATATGGCAGGTTGTTTCTATTCAGGGGGGGTGGGGGACCCTAAGAGTAAAAACAAATGGTTTATTAATTTGAAAAACAGAAATGTAATTCTAGGGATTAAGCCATCTTGACTGTTAGAGGAATAATTTCCTAAACACTGTGATAAAAACAAACTGTATAGACACTGACACTGTAAACAGTGGAATTTTAGCAAATCCTCTTATTTGGTAAGACTATAAAGCAGTGCTGATCTCATTTTGTTTTAGGTCATCCCAAAAAATTCCCACTGCAAATGCCTAAACTGTTGCTATCACCAAAATGGTTTCTATTCTGTGATGTGATTTCATTTCCATCTCAAGTGGGGTAGGGCCATTCGTTTCTGGAACTAAGTGCCCCTCAAGGTAAGGGCTTGGTCCCCCACAAGACTGCTCCCACTTCAGACCCCAGCCACACTCTCAGGCGCCCCAGGCTATTCGAATTCCTGACAACTGGCTACATATTTAGAGATTCTCATGACATCCTCAGGTTAGATGATTCACTAAAATGACCGACAGAACTTAAGAAAGTGCCATATTTACTATTAAGTTATATTATGAAGGTTATGGAGAACCAACCAAATGAAGAGACGTGGTCTGAAGCGGGCAAGTTCTGGAAGGGTCCCAAGTGCAAAGCTTCTGTGCCTTCTCCTCATTGAATCAGGACACATGACCCTCCACTAAGTACATCAACGTGTTCACCAACTTGGAAGGTCCTAATGAACTAAAACGCCAAGTGGCTACAATAAAAAGCATGTGGCTAGAATTATTAGGAGATGACACTGGAAAGATGATTGAGGCCATATTATGGATGGGAGTGGATGGGGGCTCTAAATTCCGTCCTGAGGAATTTGAATGTTATTCTTCAGGCAATAGAGGCCACTGTGTTTTCTTTTCTGTAAGGCTTCTGAGGACTTGTAGACAAAAACTGAATGAATTAGATTATTGAAAATGACAAGGAAGTATGATACTGAACAGTTCAGGAACAGCAGAAAAGAAAACTAATAAAATTAAAGATCTGTGGAGGCAGAAACTGATGATTCCCAAATGTCTAACATGCTTGACTTGGAATATGGTATCATTGAGAGAAATGAAGAACTATCTTAGTCTGCTGAGGCGGCTATAATAAAATGCCAGAAATTGGATGGCTTAAACAACAGACGTTTATTTCTCACCATTCTGGAGGCTGGGAAGTCCAGGATTAAGATAGCAGCCCACTTGATTCCTGTGAGGCCTATCTTTCTGGCCCACACAGAGCTGTCTTTTTGCTGTGTCCTCACATGGAAGTCAGAGATTGGAAGCAAGCTCTCTCATTCAAGAACAAATAGCATCATTTCCCATATTCTATAACCTGGCATTGAAATACCCCAAATATCCTCAACCACAGTTCCCAAGGTACCCCTGACTTGACTCCTGCCTCTTTTTATAGCATCATTTATTATCACTCCTTTTCACTCTTTATCACTCCATAATATTAAGATACACATAATTCACCAATGTGTCACAGTATTTTAAGGTTCTCTATTCTCACTCGTGACATCCCCTGTCTGGAATGCTCTTTTGATATCCACCTTTTTTTTCCTCTTAATGATGCTCATCTTTCAAGGCTTAGTTCAGGTGTCATCTCTTTGTAAAACGTTGTTGGGATGTATATCACAGGTTAAACTGGGATGCCATCATGCTAAAAAGTGGTCATTGGTTCATTTGTCTGCCTTTTCTATTAGACTGTTAGTCCCTAAACAGCAGGGATTCCGTTCCTTGTGTGTTGTTCCTCTAACATCTAATAGTAGGTGGCATTTGACTGCAGCTAAAATTAAAAAAAAAAAATTAAGCATGTCCAGTTAATTAATTAACTGACTTCACAATTCTCAAACATTCATGAGTGATTAATGTGCAAAACAACACCTCAAGTGTTCTGCTTTTCTTTCTCATGTGTTGCACTTGTTATTTAACGTCTAATGTCTAGACTGGCCAACGTAGGCAAAACCAAAAAATTCTAAATGTATTTCCTTTCCAGAAACATAATCTATTTTTAAAACAACCTTGTAGACTCGTCCCAGGAGTGGAGAGTGGAACAGAACATCTTCTCATGAATTACCTCACTAGGTTGATTCTCTGTGAAGAATGTGGCAGGTTGGTTTATGATGAAAATACTAGAAAGTGAGAAACAGGAAAATTATGTGGACAGGGGTAAACAAGCAAAGGATGCTGAATATTAAAATGGATCATTCAAGTTTGGCACAAAAACATAGACAAACTATGGTTCTAAAAAGAAGAAATGTAACCAAAGCAGTCACAAGGAAAGATGATTTGGGCAGAAAAATCTAGAAGACATTAAATTAGAAATTTCATTTTGTTTGGATTGTACTGCATTATCTTTGAGATTGCAAGTTCCTAACCACATGACTGTTTTTATTGAACACCCACCGTGCATGAGGCTTTGTTCAGCAGGATCTAACAAAACACCAGTGTAAATCATCCAACAGGCATGGCCAAAGGATCACTATACCAACAATTAATCAGGCTTTCTGTTCATTCTCCTTTCCAGGGGTTAAAAGTTGGAAGCATTATGTCTAATAAATTGAAATCTGCCATATATCTGCCAGGTCCCAAAGCATCCATTATAAAATAAAAAACATGCCAAAATAAAACCATTGGCCACTTGTATTATTTCCTAAAGCATTTTCAAACACATCCAATCTAAAAATAGATTTTTTTTAACTAGCTGTTATCAATTTGGAAAAAAACACAAAGCTAAACTCTCTATAATCTTGAGCAGAAATAAAGCGTTCATTAACATACAAATTATAATTTAGCAAAAACTCATGTGGCATCCTGCTCAACATCCTGAAAACAAAAAACACTCAATACCTATAATAATAGCAAAATAAATAGCCTCAAAATGGGCTGATAAACCAACAAACATACAAAAAACTACCTAAACAAAAAACTGGCTGGAGCAAATGGAAATACTGATAAAACCCAAGTTGAATAAGAACAGAAATCGAGTGCTAGGAATAAAGAAGAATGCTTATGATTTCTGATTCATTTGGGGATATGTGACAAGACATTCTGATACATTTTAATATTTTTGAGAATTGTTTTTGTGTATTATAGTAGACCGTAATTCAGGGTTTAATTCTTCAATTCAAAACCTAACATTTTTCAAGCACCTACTATACATATTAGGAATTAGATGAATTAAAACAAAAACCTGCTCTCAAGGAGGTCACACTCTAGTAGTGGAAACTGAAATTTAACTAATTATAAGACTGAGGGCCAACTGCAATGATTAAAGTACTGGCCAAGAGAGGGATTCTCTCTCCCAGTTTGATGGTCTAGAGAAGCTAACAACTTCTCCTGAAGGATGACCTTAGATAGAAAAGCAGGCAATGCGCATCCTGAGAAGGGAGACCAAACGCTTTATCTCACAAACTAGACTGTAGTTCATTGAAGACAGAGACTGTCTTTTACCTCCTTATAAAACTTAGAGTGCATAGTAAATGTTCAATGATCTTGGTTCATTGCCAAAGATAGTTCTGCTTAATGAAATTAGGTGATTTGGATTTGAAAAATTAGAGGCATCAGAAGAAAGAGGAGTAAATGGTGGATGAGGGGGTGCCTGGGTGGCTCCGCCAGTCATGCGTTGGACTTTGGCTAAAGTCGTGATCTCATTGTTTGTGAGTTCAAGCCCCACACTGGGCTTTGAGCTTACAGTGTAGAGCCTGCTTGGAATTCTCTCTCTCTCCCTCTTCTCTCTCTGCCACTCCCCACTTGGGCTCTCTCTCGCTCTCGCTCTCTCTGTCTCTCTCTCTCTCTCAAAAATAAATAAACATTTAAAAAAGGAAAGAGGGGAGCTTGGGTAGCTGTTGGTTGAGCATCCGACTTCGGCTCAGGTCATGATCTCATGGTTTATGGGTTCAAGCCCCGCGCGTCAGGCTCTATGCCGACACCTGAGAGCCTGGAGTCTCCTTTGGATTCTGTGTCTCCCTCTCTCTCTCTGCCCCTTCTTAGCTTGCAGTCTGTCTGTCTGTCTGTCTGTCTCTCTCTCTCTCTCTCTCAAAAATAAAAACATTAAAGATAAATAGAAAAGAATTTTATAGGTCCTTACCCTGACCAATAAAAAACCCTTGGTGATCTGACACCTGCCTGCCCCTAGAGCCCATTTCAAACCACGCCCCATTACTAGTTGTCCGCTTTCTGTTCCTCAGCCACAGCAAGCTTAGGGCCTTGCCATTAACTGCTGCGTCTGCTTGTATCACCCCTCATTCTTCTCCCCCATCTGTGCATGACCCTATCCTTCTAGTCATTAGGATCTCAGTTTAAATGCACCTCCTCAGGCCTTCCCGGAGCCCCGGGTATAAAACAGCCATCCAGTGACTTCCTAGTATTTATAGTCTTGCTTTAATTTTTGTATTTTGCACATATCATGTTCCAATACTTTTCTTATTTGTTAACTCGTATATTTACTGTCTTCCTCCTCTGCTAGAATATGCTATGTAAATATGCAAGGTTCATATTTTTCCACTCATAGCTTCTAGATTTAAATAGCAACAAAATATCAGGAAGATGATTATATTGTTTAGTATATATTAAGTTGAGAGAACAGGGACAACCTCTGTCTTGTTCACCACAGTCCTCAGAAAATGGAAAGTCTCTGTCATGTAGTGGGAACTCAACTGACAGACTGAATAAATGACCAATGTTTTATTTTCATGCTGTTTTCCTATGGTCACGCTTATCGGCCCAAATTGAAGAAATAAATGATGCCGCACCCTGCTCCAAGGAACCTGTTATTCCAGATCTCTCTGAGATATTCTAGCAATTCCCTGGGCTCTGATGCTTCTTTTGTCCATGTGGCATGCCGCCTCCCCAGTCTGGCAGCAGCCTCCTAGTAACTAAAGCAAGTTGTGGAAAGTAACAGCTGCACCGCTGGTTCTGAGGCCGTGCCAGGGGGATTCCCCAGCAGGTGCCAGGTTTAAACACAGGCTCAAGGAAATGCCCTCTTGCTGGTGTAAAGTGGGATCCCGGACAACTGTACAGCACTGGGACCCCACAGGGCCAAGTGGCTCTTTAGTGACAGTTATGTTGATATCACCAAGGCGCAACCAAAGCAGCTTCTCTTTTGCAGACCATCACTTTTTCTTTCTTTGTAATAGTAGTAGGTTAAAGGAATTTCTTGGCATCCATGTAAATGGTATCGAACTACTCTATTCTTCTTCCCCATGTGACTTGAGGATACCCCAAATGTCTTATTCCAACCCAAATCCCCATAGCGTGTATATGACTATTACACTAATTTTCTAATTTCCTATGTTTGCTAATAGCTTACACACAAAAAAAGTTCTTTCATCCACTGCAAAGTTTCCACAAAATAGTCCCAGCTTCTCTAAGAGGTGTTGTTGACAAAACCCATACTTCCCACACTGTTTGGTGAAATGCTTATGAGATGTAAAATAAAATTTGAAGATGTTTCCTTACTTAAATTGTGAATGTATTTTTTTATGTTAGCCCATATCTGCCATTATTTGGTGGTAAATATTGCTCTTTTCAATCTTATATTAACTTAAAAATAGAAAGCCCATCTCAGGCTCCTATCAGTTCAGGCCTGAAGGAATCACACTGTCGTGAAAATTGCCAAGGAAATCGCTTCTTTGAGTTTCCTTGGTAATGCATTAGTCTTTCTTAGTCTCAGACTGGAAGATTAAAGAAAAGCAATGGTGCACGAACCTGGCATTTTAAAAATGGACCGTTGTCATTTAGTGACTTGGGGTAAGTGACTTACTATAGGATAAAGTGAAAAAAGTCAGGATACAAAATGTGGCAATCTCTGGATAGGAGAATAATGCATTACTTTTTATTTTATTTTTTCTACTTTCTTTGTAATTAAAAGAACTCTACAGTGAATACATACTACCTTACAATTTTAAATCGTATTTTTAAAGGCCAAAATTTTTCACTTAAGTGCTCATGTGTTCTGTATTAACATCCCTATTGTACAAATAAAAAATCGCTCAGCTACCACGGTAGTAATTTGCTTCAAAGTTTGATTATTCTTCATTTCTTATGTTTGCCAACTTTTTAGTTAATCCCCCCGCCAGCCCCACATGGGCATGCCAGAGAAATGAAGTGGAGTGAAACAAAAGGTTGAAGGAAGAAGAGAAATGACGGAGCATAAATGTCATGTTCACGATTTCAACAAATTATAACAAAGTCCGTGATAAGTGCCCATCAGAGCCTGTTTAAGATCAACAGCATGAGGCACGAACCGTCCTGGGATCAGAATGCTCCCAGCAGTTTGCTTTTGGTGATAAAGTCTCCAACCACCTCCTCTAACGTTAAAGAGAAGCAAAAGGAACACACGTCACTGGCTGCTAGCTTACCGACAGCAACCTACTATGATTCACTATTTTGGCAAATGGATTAGAGATAGTAGTGTTTTATTTAGAAGTTTTGTACAATTTAGCAATCTGCAGAGGTCACGTCTCACAGGACTGCACCAGGGGTACATCACGTAGGGCTTGCAATCATATCCAAATCAAAAATGACTGATTCCCTTGATTTAAGCAGACAATGAACACTAATCAGCGTTCTTATTTTTGTTGTTATATTTAATCTAGGATCTGAAGCTGGAAACCATAGCATGTTTATTAGACTGATTCATCTATTTATATATCATATCCCTCTAATTGCAAAACATTTCTAAATATAAATGTCAATTCTTAAAGGAAATTATGACATTCTTTACCACTATACTCAACACAGCCTGGGAAAAACAACAGCTACAGGCTGTGAGGAAAAACATTCTTTTTTTCCCTTTCTCCTTTCTCTTTCTCTCTCAGAGAAAAGCATAGCTATATTAGGAATACACAGTGACATCGAAGCTTTGATCACGATGTAGTTCAGTAAGGATGTTACCTCGTTCTACCAAGAATATCCTGTATAAGACTTCTGTAAAAGTGTGTATGTGTGTGTTTCTGTCTGTATGCCTGTTCCATCAGTTTCAGATGAATCTTACTTTTTTTACATTGCTGACCATCAAGAAAATAAAAGTACTAAACCACCTATCAGAATGTTTGGGCAATACTACTAAATACTACACATTTTCTTCAGTCAGGAATTATGTCATAAGGCTCCACATAAATACTGTGATACTAATTCAAGGTACTTGATGCTACTTTGTGGCTATTTTATTAATATAATTATATATAATTTCTTTTTCTTATTCTAAAAATAATCCATGCTTATAACAAGTTCAAACAAGGGGGCACCTGGGTGGCTAAGATGGTTGAGCATTGGACTTTGGCTCAGGTCATGTTCTCGCGATTTGTGGGTCCAAGCCCTGCAAAGGGCTCTGTGCTCACAGCTCAGAGCCTGGAGCTTTCTTCAGATTCTGTGTCTCCCTCTCTGCTCCTCCCCCATTCATGCTCTGTCTCTCTCTTTCAAAAATAAATAAATGTTAAAAAAAAATCGGTAATATGAAAAGCAAAAAAAAAACAAAACAAAAAAACATTTCAAACTCCAGAAATCATCTCAGTGAGCTAAGGAGACAAAGAAAACCAAGTTGATTGTTAAAAGATGAGATTCAGGGGCACTGGGGTGGCTCAGTCAGTAATCGTCGGTTCTTGGTTTCGACTCAGGTCATGATCTCACAGTTCATGGGTTGAGCCCTGTGTCAGGCTCTGTGCTGACAGTGTGGAGCCTGCTTGGAGTTCTCTTTCTCTCCCTCTTGCTGCCCATCTCCTGCTCATTCTTTCTCCTTTTCTCAAAATAAATAAATAAATTTTAAAAAATATGAGATCCAAAGGCTAGCATCAGAAAAGGAAAGCTCCAGTGATTGATAGTGTGGAAAGGACTGGATGGCTTAACATAATCCCAGTGATGGGATAAGGAGACAGAGAAATGACGGAGCAAAATTTGCTACAGGGACTTCGTGAAAATGAATGAGATTACATTTGGTAAGTGGGCTCCCAATATGGTAAGCTGCTGGTTACTTGGCTTGTGATACATTATGAATAGGAAATATATTATGAAAAGGAAGTTGCAGAGTGTAAAATTTGTCTTATTCACTTTTGCACAACTACTCTAAGGAAAAAGATGAAGAAAACACTGTTTCTGCCCCGTAGGAGCTTAAAATCTGAGACAGACTTGTAACCACAAAGGCTCTTATTTACTGGGCACCTCTTTTATCAGGCAAGAGGCTGTGTTCTTCACACCATTACCACACTCTCTACCTCAGAAGCTCAGAGACTCCTCCACTCACATTCTAGAGGCAAAAGTACAAAATGACTTTATTCAAGCATCACTGATGTCTTGTGGCAGGTTACTTCTGTTATTACCTAGTTTTCTGAACTTTCATAGGTGCCTATAAATAAATCCAGTGCCAGAAACAGCAACCAAGAGGAACAAGATTCATTATACCTATGAAAGTTGGTAAGTTGAAAGTGCATAAATAGAGGAACTTCTCTATTATTATCCTATTTCACCAACAAGAATGCTGTGACTCAAAAGGTTTCACTAAACTAACATCAGGCAATGAGCAAGTGCAAAAGCCAGGGGAAGCTCTAGGTTTGTATGACTGTAAAACCCAAGCCCGTTCTATGGACTTTGCCATGGAGCCTCTTACCAACTGTATCACAGACAGAATGAAGGAGGGCAGCACTGCTGTCTAATGGAAAGAACAGTTTAGACCCCTGTTTTAAGCTGGGTTTCTCCAGAAACATATCCCAGGAAAGGAATGCTGAGTGTTAGTGGTTTATTTGGAAAGTGATTCCAGTAAGCCCTGCCTGGTACAGTGGAGAAGTGAGATGGGGAGGAAAGGCGTTCACATAAAAGTGCATTGAAGAGAAGATTCATTCTGTAAATGGGAATAAATTCCCCTGGCCACCTTTGAAAACTGGTGGAGCCCTGTCATCAGAGTCTTTCACCTAAAAGAGGAAGTTGAAACAGCTTTTCTTCAAACTCTCTCATTTATTTGCTATGGACTACTCCCAGGGCCATTAACTCTCAGAGGAACCCCTTCTGGACTCCCCCAGGAATGGGGGGTGGATGAGAAGGCTCCAGGCACAGAGTCTCTGGTGCTTGAAGTCATAAGCCTTTGACACAGAAGGGCTAGTATAGATGGAAACAGTGACACAAGACTCTGGGCAGGGCACAGACAGCATCTCTATAATCTTGGACAAAGATAAGTCTGGCTTTTGACTCTGCAGCTACATGCTTTATGACTTTGGCCAAATAAGGACCCTATCAAAGATGACACATTTTATTTGGCTGTTGTTAAATGTGCTCTGTCTCCATCTAAACATTTTGGCAAGGACCCATAGGAAGTGATCTGTGCCTCACATTGCATCACATCAGGGGGCTCACCACGTCTGGATGGTCCACCATGAGTTATGCTAAGTTCGTCAGTTGGTAAAGTGCTTTTGGCTAGGCCTCTCTGACACTCAGATTCTTTGTTTATAATGAGGAATACAAATAGTCCTATTGCTGGATTCCCATGAGAATTAAATGATATAGTCAAACAATGTGTACATTGAAGTCTTTACTGTATTTGGAATAAAGAAAATCATTCATAAATACAGTAAGAGCTACACTAATGAAAAGTTTAATATAACTGGAATTAAATACAGGGAGAGAAGAGAGGGAACTATAAGTGAATATATCCTTGACAGCTTCACAGGACAGAATTTTAAACAGAGTTTTAGGAACTGATGGAGAAGTACCTTCCCGTGTGAGTTACAAAGGAGAAGAGAAATACAAAATACAAGGTACAAAGAATAGTAGGAATTGGGAAAGATGTGGAAGTCGAGGCAAGAAAACCGTGATGAGCAGAGATTGGGGGAGAATACGGATATCCCGTTCAGTACTTTCAATTTTATTTTGTAGACAACAGGAAGCCATCAAAGGTGAGATTTTGTTTTAAGAATCACTTGGCTGCTGTTTCAAGAACATGATGGTGCCACAGATCTTTCATTTGTCCTTCAGGGTCCTCTCTCACCTTTCTCTACCTATTTCTGCACCCCAAGAGGCCACTCTGTTTGGGCCACATCAACGGGTTTCCTTGGCTTCTCACTCCCATGTGGCTTTGACCAGTGAGGAGCTCCAACAGCATCCAAGAGAGGAGAGTGTGGTAACGGTACATGCCCCACCTTCCCTCCTGCAGGGCTGCCTCAGGATGGCTCTGCCTCTCCACCCAAGACCACAGTTCCTCTGAAAACGTGTTCTCCACAGAACCTTTTCATTCTTTTTTCTTTAATTTTTTAATGTTTATTTATTTATTTATTTATAAATTTTTTAATGCTTATTTATTTTTGAGAGAGAAAGCAAGCATGAATGGGGGAAGAGCAGAGAGAGAGAGGGAAACACAGAATCCGAAGCAGGCTCCAGGCTCTGAGCTGTCAACACAAAGTCCAACGCAGGGTTCAAACCCATAAACCATGAGATCATGACCTGAGCCAAAGTTGGCCACTTAACCAACTGAGTCACCCAGGTGCCCCTGTTTATTTATTTTTGAGAGAGAGAGAGAGAGAGAGAGTGAGAGAGTGTGTGGGTACCCAAGCTAGGGAAAGAACAGAGAGAAGAGGAGACACAGAATCTGAAACAGACTCCAGGCTCTGAACCGTCAGCACAGAGCCTGACATGGGACTCAAACTCACAAGCTATGGGATCATGACCTGAACCACCCAGTTGTCCCCCTTCTCATTCTTGAAGACAGGAAAGAATCCCTCCCTCTCAAGCCTAGACCTAAAGAATCCCTCCTGCTAGTAGCTCAGGGAATGCCAAATCACAGCTAGGGTCTTGCCCGTACCCTTGTGCATAGTCCGTTTATCAAGTCCTTGAATTCCCTTATTTGAAATTGCCGTATGTTTTCTCCTACATGTATTAATAGTACCAAAAATTACTGCAGGAAATAGACCCTCAAAACAAGATTCTAGGATTGATTTGCTTATCCGCTTGAGGATCTTAAAAGAATGAAGTTTGAATAATGGGACCAGTAGAGGACTCCTGTCCTGGCAATGACAGGGCTGCAGTACTGGCAGAGAGAAAAGAGAACATAGAAATACAATGTATGGGAAAAAAAAAAAAAAAAAGGAAGCTCTGATTACCAATCTATGCCGTGTCTAGTTACAGATGTAAGGGCTGTATCAACTACTGTTCTGTTCCTCTTTTTTTTTTTCCTTTGGCTTTTTCTCCCAGCTGCCTTGCGTGGAGAACCCCAGTCACTACTAGTGTTTTAGTTCCGGACACAGGTATGACTGAATTGACATCACCTCATGATGATTCAGTAGCTGAAGAGATTTCATGGATTCCCTGTGATGGAGACACAAACTTTTCCCACAAACAGAAATGGATGCTGACGAGCCAAAGGAAGGATGTTGCCAGATGTCTTGTTTGCCATTGCAGATCCAGGAGGCTGTTCCTGGTGGGTTACACCAGTGGTCTCCTCTGCCTTCCGGGCTGCACGTCTGTCCTTGCACAGTCCTAGCAGGAGATCTGACAAAAGGATGAGAATGGGGGGAGGGCATTTATCACTTTGCTCCCAGCCTGGGGGTTGTCTCTGGCTGCGTCCCTTGAGCAAAGGACACAGTTCCTGCCATGGTGACTGTTATAGAGTGAATTGTCTCCCTGCTCCCCAAATTTGTATGTTGAAGTCCCTGCTGTATTTGGAGTAAGGAAGTAAGTAAGGTTAAATGATGTCATAAAGGTACAGTCCTGATAAACAGGATTAGTTTTCTTTTAAGAAGAGACACCAGAGAGCTAGCATCCTTTCTCTCTCTCTCCTTCTCTCCCTCTCCCTCTCTCTCTCTCTCTCCTCCATGTGAGAACAGAGCAAGAAGGAAGCTATCTGCAAGCCAGGAACAGAGATTTTACTAGAAACCAAATGGGCTGACACCTTGATCGCAGACATCCAAGCCTCTAGAACTGTGAGGAAACAAATGTCTGTTGTGTAAAGCACCCATCTGTGGTATTTGGCTATGGCAGCACAGTTGAGTAAGACCAGTAGGTCTCTCTTAAGGGCCCTCTGTTTTCAGGCTTTCATAACAATTCCCTGATATGTCACTTCAGACCTATAGGCAGTTAACACCCCCACTTTTCCTTGTCATTTCCCTCATGTGCACACATTTTTATAAACAGCCCTTCTATTTAGCCTTTCCTTTTTTATCCTATTTTGAGCATGCCATCCTTCTTCTGTAGGGCCTTGACTGATTTAAGAACTCTAGATTTCATGTGAAGGATGAAATGGATAAATAGGAAATTAAAGGCCGGGGGGACTGATTCGGGTCCTTTCTCTTTTCCTAAGTAGTCCCTGAGCACTTGCCCTGTGCCAGACGCTGTTCTACAGCAGGAAAGAGGAGAAACCAAGTCCCTGTGTCAAGAAGTTCACATTTCAATACCGGAGATAAAGAATAAAGAAATGAGGGAACCTGTATGATCTGTAACCTGATCTCTTATAGAACTGCACAGTGTGATGACATGGGGAATAAATTGGTTGAAACTGCTTTAGCTAGGCTGATCAAAAGAGGCCTTGGAGGAGATGACAAAAGAAGATACTGAGAAAGTAAAATCAGTAACACCGATTAATGATTACATATAAAATGTAAAGAAGAAAAAAGCATTTAAGACAATCCCAAGACTTCTGAGTCACTAGCAGAAAATAGCACCTCCTCTCTAGCAGATGTGAAATCGATCTGTTCTCTGGCAGGGATTGGCAAACTGCAAAATCATCCTGCCCCTCTTTTTGTAAACTCAATGTTGTCGAAATACAGTCACATTGTGCCATTTATCTGCTGGCTGGGGTTGATTTCAGCTTACAACAACAGAGCTCTGTAGTTTCTGCAGAGACTTTATGGCCTGCAGAGCTAAAAAAAAAAAAAAACAACTCTCTGGCTCTTTAGAGAAAGTTTACTGACCCCTCCTCTAGGGCATGTTGCCACAGCATCATCATATAAGGAACTGAGAGGTGGCTCACTTCCTCTAGGAATTTTCTGGTAGCTACTGTGACCCTTTCCCATCCTTGAGTGAACTGGAGGAAAATGCACACTCTAGCTTTATCAGGACATAGGAGTGGGGTAATCCGACTTTCTCAGCCCTTGAATAAACTCGTCCAGGAACTCTGCTAGAAATGTCCTGTCAGTGATGAAGAAACAAACCGAAAACAAAGCCCCACCCCCTGGCCTTGGGCAGAACTCTGCGTGAATTTCTGCATGACCAAGCAGCCTCTGGTTCTCGGCTCTGCATGTACTTCTCACGTCCCCACCCCTACTTTCTGTGTTGTTCTGTTGGTTCTGGCTGTTAGTAACACCTAATCCACCCAACAACATCTACCTCAGAGAAAATGATTGGGATCAAAGACTCCTCCCCCGCCTCCCACCTCGCTGCCTCTGAGGAAGGCTCTCCCACTCTCCACAAGTTAAGACTCGACTGAAGCCTGGCTTCCAGAAGGAGCAAGGATTATCCTAACACGGGTCACAGTGTTCATACACAGTGTCACCCTAAAACTAACTTGTTGCAGAGCTGAATTAACATTAGCCCCAAGGCTCGCTGATGTTTGAAATAATATAAAGCGTTTTATTCCAAAAGAAGACTGTGTCCACAAGATTGTCTCTGTTCTTATTTTTGGATTTGAATCTAATAAACAGCACAGGCTGCTCTACCATCATTTGCTTACCTCCTTGTTACCACTTCTTTGCGTCTTTTTTTCTGTGTTACTATTTTTGGCCATGCCTTTATCCACAGCAGGGAGTCTGAGAGCAAGCAGACAGGACTCAAGAAGACAAGAAATTTATTCTGCCAGCACTCAGAGCTGGTTAGCTGACTGCCAATGCTGAGCAGCCATAAACACTTGACAGATAGATGCGAGTCTAGTCATAATATTTATAGTGTAAACGCTCACTCGGATGATCATAAATTCATAAGTTTTAGAGCAAAAGAGCTGTAAAGAAAGAGTGTCTGGTAAAGGCACACATGATTTGAGTATTAAATGAACTTGAACAGTAGCCTGACTCTGTGTCCCCACTGGACAAGTCTAGTGTAGTTTCTCATTTGGCAAGTGCATTGATTCCCCAGAGTACCTTCCAGTACTAAAAGTCGAGGCGCTTCTGTCTGGTTTAGTTTAGCCCCTCACTTTATAGATGTAGAAACTAGCATACATGAAAGTGAACGCTAGGACAGCTAGTTAGTGGTATAGCTGAGTTTGGAATCAAAGTCACTGATATTTTATTTTCAATTAACTGTGTGTCTGGTTGAGATGTGCTGAAGAGTTCAAGATCCTAAGAATGCATTACACCTGGTGCTGAAACTCTGTGAATTTCTGCATCTTTCTGCTCCTAGAGCTGAAGGGGCCATAGAGATTGTGCAGTGGCCCCCGATTTATAAGTAAGAACCTGTAAGACAGACATCACACTGGAATACCAGAGCAGGCAGCACATCTCAGACCCTAGAATACCCACGGGCCTGAATGATGGTGTTGTTTGTACTGACTTTCAAACCAAGTGCCATTTCTCAAACTTTCTCAGTAATGAATGAATTACGAAAAAAAGCTCGTGATTAAATGTCATTTGTTGTTTTCTTCTAATTAAAAAAACCATTTTCTAGGAATTACTAACTGCTTAGTATAATGGCTTTATTGTGGCCATTATTTAATTTTACTATAGAAATAAGGATTATGCCAATTTCCTTTGCCTCAGAAGTCTTGGAATGGAAAGTTCTGCTTGTGGAAACACATATTTTTAGATAATTTTAAAATAAAAGTGTACTTTTTTTTTAATTTTAGAGGAAGCAAGCAAGCGGAGAAGGGGCAGCCAGAGAGGGGGAAAGAGAAACTTAAGCAGTCTCCATGCTCAGTATGGAGCCAGATGTGGGGGCTCCATTTCACAACCCCAAGATCATACCCCCGAGATCATGACCTGAGTTGAAATCAAGAGTTGGACACTTAACCAACTGGGCCACCCAGGCACCCCTATAAAGTTGTACTTTTAAATAGTACTGGTCTCCATCACTTGAGGCATTTCATCAAGAACATAACTACTAAATAAATTTGTTGTTCTGAAATGCAAATATACTTTTACCAATTTCATTCATTGACAAAGGAAATTTTGCAACCAAACAATATGAATCCAGCCAATTTATTCATGATTCTTTGTTTGGCACTATGCATAATTAAAATCAAGATGTTACTGCCTCACAAAAGACATAAACAGACATTTCCCCAAAGAAGACATACAGATGGCCAACAGACATGTCAGGGAAATACAAATCAAACACCACAAGGAGATACACTTCACACCTGTCAGAATGGCTAAAATTAAAAACACAAGAAACAAGTGTTGACAAGGATGTAAATAAAAAGGAATGCTTTGGGGGGAATGCAAACTGATGTGGCCACTGTGGAAAACAGTATGGAGGTTCCTCAAAAAATTAAAAACTACCATATGAATGAACTCTTGCCATTTGCAGGGACATGGATGGATCTAGAGCGTATAATGCTAAATGAAATAAGTCAGTCAGAGAAAAACAAATATCATGTGATTTCACTAATATGTGGAATTTAAGAAACAAAACAGGTAAACACAAAAAAGAGAGACAAAAAAACGGACTCTTAACTACAGAGAGAAACTAGTGGTTACCAGAGGGAAGATGGGCGGGAGGAGGGTGAAAGAGCTGAAGAGGACTGAAAGGATACCTACCATGATGAGCACTGAACTGTGTATACAACTGCTCAACTACTGTATTTTCCACTGAACTTAAACAACACTGTACGTTAATTATACTGGAATTCGGGACACCTAGGTGGTTCAGTCAATTAAACAACCAACTTCAGCTCAGGTCATGATCTCACGGTTCATGGGTTGGAGTCCCATATCGGGACCTGTGCTGACACCTCAGAGCCTGGAGCCTGCTTCGGATTCTGTGTCTCCCCCTCTCTCTGACCCTCCCCAGCTCATGCTCTGTCTCTCAAAAATAAATAAATATCAAAAAAAAACTATACTGGAATTAAAAATTTAAACTAGAAGATAAAAGTTTATTCTATCAACTAAAGCAAAAAAAAAAAAAAGTCACTGCCCTGGAAATAAATTAAATGTTCAGTAGAGGATTAATTAAACACACTGTGACACATTTATAAAATGGAAGCCTGTATATTTAAAAATGTGTTTTAGAAAATAATATATATTTTTATAAATGACAATATTCATTATTAATTTAAAAAGCCAGGTAATAAATCATTTGCACCCTATGATTCCCATGTTCTAAATCTGTGTATAAAATTCTAAAAATAGCTTACATGAGAAAATTTAAGGCAATTTTGAGCAAAATGTTTTGCTAAATTTTTTTTTTAATATGACACTGTGTTTTTCTTTATCTGGAAAAAATTCCTTCCTATCATTCTCTCTCCCCATTTTATTTCCACCCACTCTACAAAAGCCACCACTTCCTTTCTCCTCATCAGAATTGATAAGAATTTAAAACTGCATCATTCCATTTCTTTTTACACTTAAATTTAAAAGCTTCAGGGTTCAGTTACAGTAAGAGAATCTGAGAGTCTAAAGTAGATTTGTCTCTAGTTTGTTTTTCCACTTAGTCAGGAAGTATGTGGTTCTGATAATATAAAAATGATTCAATATGAATCAATTTTCAAAATACCATAAATCATAGATATTGCAACTTCAAAGCTAACGTTCCTTCTTTGTATAACTGGAAAAGAGGAAACCTTACACACGCCCTGTCCCAATTCCTGACCCCTGGAGCTGTTGTGTACTGAAAAATCCATAATTGCCTTGCTGGGTTTACAGAAAATGGTGTTGGGACATTGTGACTGGCAGAGAAAAACCAGCAGGAAGGAAAGGAAAAGAAATGTCAAAGCTCTGGCCTTGTCTTTGTGTCTCTAACAATAGAAGGTTTTGTGATAGGCCCCGGTTTCTTGTGTTAGATGGACCTCAGGACCTGATCTGGACCCAGGTAGGCGGGACAGGATGAAGAGTGACATTGAAATGCGTAAGAATAAAAGTCCCTGTATGGATATTGTAGTAGATGCTGTGGAGTACCTACCCAGCTCTGCTCACAGGTCTACCCACGGACTGCTACCCAGTTCTACTGGGCTTATTCATCCATCGCCCATGGGTAGGAGTGCTGGCTCCATGGGGCCCACAAGTGCTCCCCTCCTCCGAGCTCTCTGCTGACCAGAGCCAAGTGGTTTTCTCCTCCCACCGGAGCCTGCAGCCCAGGTCTGACAAAAGCTACAATACACACACACACACCCATGTCAAGGAAGGACCACTCTGCAGTGCTGTTTTATGCTCCACCGCCCAGCCGCATCATTCCACTGCATCTATGGATAGGACCAGGGCCACGCATCACCTTGGATCCCATTTTTTCCCACTTCATCCCCTCACGGCCCTGTGTATTCAGTCACTGTGAGGTTTCTCCTAAAGAACAGAGAACAGATCATAGATCACAGGAACCCCAATTCCTGGCTCAAGCTCTGCCTCTAGGGAGCTCAGCCTAAAACAGAGATTTTGGCTTGAGGAAATGATTTTATTTCCTGATCAAGTATCTAGATTCCTGCTGTAGATGATGGGCAGACACACACGGAGTTAGAGTTATTCACTTTAGACTACTACCTACCTGTTGAGGACCCATTTCTGCCTGACCCTCCAGGCTGGCCTGCGCTGCATACGGATTGCACTGTATCCAAGAACTAAGGTTGACCTTTGACTCTGTGTATCTGAGTATACCCACATCTGCAAAGGGCTGCGGGTGACTCACCAGTGGGGTGACCCACTGGTTGTTACTGTAGGTGACATGCGTCTTTCTGTCTTGCACGCTTGAAGGTATGCCAAAGGCCAGGCCGGAGAGTCCAGCAGAACCCCCATCATGGTAGGAGTCGAAGAAGAAGAGCACTGTCCTGTCCCTGCTGACCGTCTGTGGAAGGAATGACACCCAGCACTGGACTAAGCTCACAGCAAGGGGCTTGGAGTTCTTCAAATTAAAAGTGGACGAAGATTCTGTGTGTCATGGAATATTCCTCAAATCCCATGGACAATCTGAACTCCACTTATTTATTTATTTTCCCCCCTCTGAAAAGCACTTCCTCCTTCTTACAGCTTCTCTAAATCACACACACTTCAAGGCCCCATTGTGTTCTCTGTCCCCCATGCTGTCATCCCAACACTCTGCCACAGAGTTCTCCCCTCTCCCCTGCTTTATACAACCCTTGTTGTCGGTACCATCCTTCTGGCATGTGTTTAGCACTGTTCCTGATATCTTTATGTTTATGTTGCTTCTCTCCAACTTATTTAAAAGTCCTTGAGGATAAGGACTATACCTTATGCAGGATCTCCCTAAATATTATGCACATTACAGGATACTAAGTAACTATTTATTAATGATGTTGACATGTATATTCATTGCTGAGCCTGCAAAATGATATGCCTTCATGTGGATAACAGCGTTTTGTGAGGTCTGCTAATTAAGATCTTTCCCTGTCCTGGGAGATTACCAAATGATTGCAGGGATTGAAGAGGACTTAGGTTTCGTTGAGGGTAGAGATAGTAAATTTAAGTTCAAAGAGGGCTCTGTTCTTACAAGTAGCCCCCTGCTCTGCCCCCAGGTGCAAAATAGGATGATTTGGTTTGACAGCCTTTACCCACAAAAGATATAAGTGGGAACTCTGTGTCCCCAAAACAGGGCTGTTTTGAGGGGTGAAGTAGGAATACTGTGCTCATAAGAAGAAGCCATCCACTTCCATTATCATCCTTTTCTGACTTTTTGTCTCAAAAACTAGTTTTACTGCCCCAGTGCTATTAAAGCATAGGGGAGAATTAATATGGCAAAGAGGGCCAAGTACTCTTGTAGACATGCATGAGAAGGTGCTTGCCTCTGCCTTTAGAGTCCAGAGTTAGGACCACAGATGATAGACTGGGGGCCTTGCTTGGTCAACACAGTGCCGCCTGCTTCAGATGACTGCTGCGTAACCACCAACCAGACATCAGCCAACGCGGTAGCCAGGTCCTGCGAGAGACCACTATTCCCTAGAAAAGCTCCTTGAGGCTGAGTCCCTTCTCGGCAGTATTGGAAGGGCCTCTGCTTGCCCAGGTGGACGAGCAATTACAGTGATTTCCCCTGATCCATGGGGGATATGTCCCAAGACCCCCAGTGGATGCCTAAAACGGGAGATAGCCCCAAACTCGCTACATGCTGTTTTTTCCTATACATCCATAGCTGTGATAAATTTTAACTTATAAATTAGGCACACTAAGAGGTAAATAACAGCAACAAATAATAAAGCAGCACAACTATAACAATGCATTGGGATAACAATTAAATGAATGTGGTCTCTCTCAAAACGTCTTTTGCACTCTACTCACCCTTCCTCTAGTAATGATGTGAGATAATAAAATGTGTATGTGACAAAGTGAGGTGAATGATGCAGGCATCGTGATGTGGCATTAGGCTTCTACTGACCTCTGACCATGCGTCAGAAGGAGGCTCACCTGCTTGAGGACTGCAGTTGACCCTGGGTGACAGAAACCATAGATAAGTGAAACAGCGGATAAGGGGTGACTGCCGCATGATGGACAACAGAGAGCAAACAAACCCTCACCCTCCCTGGCATGGGGCTGCCCACCATGTCTACCGGATATACCTTTCTCTTCTCCATCCCAACACTGGAGGAGCAAGAATGGGAGAGACTGGGAAGAGAAGGGCAAACACTCTGAGTTGACCATGACACTGGAATTAGTACAAGGTTAAGATGATTCAAGTACAATAACCAAGACTGGTTACATACTTTTCAGGACCCAGTGAAAAATGTAAATGAGAGGCTCCGCGTCCTAGAAGAAAAAAATTCACCCTTGGAGATACTCAGATTAAAGCTTTGTCCTCTCTGACCCTCTCCTGCTCACACTCTGTGTGTGCCTCTCTCTCAAAAATAAATAAACATTTTTAAAACTCTTTTCAAAAACGGGGGGCACCACGGGGCTCAGTTGGTTGGGCAGCCGATGTCAGCTCAGGTCATGATCTCACAGTTTGTGGGTTTGAGCCCCACGTTAGTCTCTGTGCTGACAGCTCAGAGCCTGAAGGCTGCTTCGGATTCTCTGCCTCTCTCTCTCTGACCCTCTCCTGTTCACATTCTGTGTGTGTGTCCCTCTCTCTCTCAAAAATAAATAAACATTTAAAAAATATTTTAAAAAAAAAAAAGCTTTTTCCTTTCATTCATCTTGTCTCAACTTGTCATGCAGGTTTTTTATTCTTGTCTAATGTCATTGTCCCTCAGGCACAGGGATATGTACGGCCAAGTGTGGACCCCTGCAGCCTTCGGGGGACCCCACACAGAAGCAAGCTGCACCTGGGCCTCACAGACCTTCCCATGAGCTGCCAGAGCTCCACG